>PVJO010011582.1:0-59011 GCA_004026905.1 Hystrix cristata | reverse complement strand
CTTAGTACTATATTCTCAAGGAACATCCATTTACATACAAATGACTCTAGTTTATCCTTCTTTATGGCAGTGTAGTACTCCATTGCGTAGAAAAGCCACATCTTCTTTAGCCATTCATTGGTCGTTGGGCATTTGGGTTGTTTCCAAGACCTAGCTATTATAAACTGCACTGCTATAAACATGGTTGTGCATCTATCTCTGTGGTATGACGATTTTAACTCTTCTGGAAAGATCCCCAGTAGCGGAATAGCTGGATCAAATGGAACCTCTAGTTCTAGTTTTTTGAGGAATCTCCATATTGATTTCCACAGTGGCTGGACCAGTCTGCATTCCCACCAACAGTGGAGGAGGGTTCCTTTCTCCCCACAGCCCCTCCAGCATTTGTTGATGGTTGATTTTTTCATAGATGCGATTCTTTCTGGACTCCTGGGTTGTTTTTGCTATTAGAAATGGTACTGCTATGAAGAGCCACATAGATGTCATTTTCCACGTGTGCAAATATTACTGGTGTGTAAATGTAAAATATCAGGTGAAAGGCTTTAGGGTGACTTTACAGTTCTGACAGATGTTATTAAATTGCCTTCTTAGGAGCTGGACTAATTTATACACTCAACGTGTAAGATTTCCCTAAAGCTTGAGTAATTACCATGTTAACCAAACTCTAGATACTGCATTTCTGATAACTAAGAAGGTAGAGTATTGGTATGGTTTTAATTTGAACTTTTTAAATGAAGAATATGAAGTATCTTTTCCTGTTTGGTGCCATTTGTATTTTCTTTCCTTTGAGATATCAGTTGATAACATTTGCAGATGTTTCTTATACACTGAAGCTCGCTGTCTATGTTATGAGATGACAGTACTCTTTCTCATTTTGTTATTTGATTTCTGATTTGATTATGATGTGCAATTGCCTGAAAGTGCCCCCTCAAACTCATGTGTTGGAAATGTAATGCTCAGTGTGACAGTCCTAGGAGGTGGGGACTAATGCAAGGTGGCCAGGCCATGAGAGATAGTGAGTGAACTGTGGGTTCTTTTCTCTCTCTCCTGTACCTCCCACCACGTGCTGCCTTCCGCCAGTTATGACACCAAAGTTCCCTGCTAGAGGTCAACACTCTGCACGTGTACTTCATAGCTGTCCACAACTAGGAGCCATTTCCATGTGTTATAAATCACCAGCCCATGGTGTTCTGTAATAGCAACGTAAAACTGACGGAGACATGATGTTTCTTGTCATGTACTATTTGGTTTTTTTTTTATAATGAGGTTAAGTATTTTAAGTTTTTTTTTTTCTTTTAAGGCTTGTGGACTTTGAGTCATAATCAGAAGTCCTTCCTATGCCAGATACAATGTAATTGTTTCCACCTGTTTCCTTCTAGACTAGTTTTGGTCACTTCTTGGTCCATCTATGTGGGTAAAGTATATATTCAAAGTATGAAGTACAAAGCCTGCTTCAATATGTGTGTGTGTGTGTGTGTGTGTGTGTGTGTGTGTGTGTGTGTGTGTATGAATACCAGATGGCTCTCAAGTCACTTCCAGGAGCTTACACTGAGTGGTCCAAGCTTCCAATCTGTCTGAGAAACCATCTCTATTAGAAACTAAATGCTCACAGTTAGATCTGCTTTGGATTTCCCAGTCTTTTCCACTGGATTTTCTGTTAATTTACATACCAGTATTACTCTATAAGGATTTATATTCTATTTTAATATTTGGTATTAATACTAGACTCTTCACATTTCATCTTATCTTCCTAAATAAATCTGGGTCAATGTGTCTCAAACAAAACAAATAGAACAGAAACTAATAGTCACTATTTGTATTGGGTTTGCAATCATTTTATAAATGATCCTAGGGACACCAAGCACAATTTTAAACTTTCGTCCGTTGTTCACTTCGCCTCTGAGGTCTCCTTTAGTGTTTTAACCTATCATTCATGCAGGCTCGGACATTCCTTGTTATTGTGTTCCCAGTGGTTCTATGGCTGTTGTCTGTGGATCTTTCACCTTTTCATTCATATCTTCTGTCTGAGTAGTATTTGTGTACCTGGAAGAGTAATTTCTAGATGATATTTCTGGCACTCATTTTTGAGGCCCTGACCATCTGCACCATGACATCCTTTACCATGCCTGCCCGATTCTGCCTGTCTTGTGGACTGTGGCTGTGTCCTTGCTTGTTCCGCCCCTGACACCACCTTAGCTCAAGACACTTTGATTTCTCATCCGGACAAGGCAGTAGCACCTCTGATGCCATTCTCCACACAGCAGCCAGAATGATCTTTTTAAACACAAAATGAGCATTATCTCTGTCTATTCTGTGTTGCTATGTGCAGTACCTGAGGCTTGGTGATCAGTGCAGACGCTTCTTTAGCTCACAGTTCTGGCAGTCCAGCCTGTGTTCAGCAGCCACCAAGGGCCATGTGCTGCATCTTGACGTGGTGGGAAGGTGGAAGGTTGCATGAGAAGATCACGTGGCTGGAAAGGAGAAAACCTGGGAGCTGAACTTGCTCTCCAGAGTTCATTCACTTCTTCTCCTAGGAATGGCAGGAATCCCTGCAACAGCACAAAGCTCTGACACCCCAAAGAAGGCTCTGCGCCTCCTTGCCACGGGAGCTCCCAGCCCTAGGGTGCCCCTCTCCTGCTTATTCTTAGAAATTCAGCCACCCGGGCTTCTTGGCATTCGGAAACACTCCACTTTCCTTCCCCAGCTTCACTTTGATTTGTTTCGCAAACCTCAGAACAATGTTTAATTCTATACTTGTTCACCTTTACTTGTTTTTCGCTTCCCCGGTGGACTCCAAATTCATCTACTGTCTGCAAAATTCTGAACACTTCGTAGGTGTTTTATAATTCATCAAATGAATTTATTTATTGAATGAATTTATTTATTGAATAAATCAACAAATGTCCTCCCTATTTATATAGTCTGGGGTTGGGAAAAACTTATTTTTTTTCCCCTGCTACTCAGCTACTATTCTCTATTCATGTTTTAAATCCCTAGTTACCATCAAGTGCTTACATTTCTATCTAAGTCATAAGTCTCCCTCAAAAGCCTGACACCCATCATAAATCTGTTACAAGCATTTTTCCTGTCTGTACAAAATATATAGGTTTATTTTCAAATAACGAAACACATATTGAATATTACAAAAAAATCTAAGCTTATCTATAATTTATGAGAAAAGTTTCCCGGAGGGTAGTGATACTATCATATATTTTCCTTACGTAGTCTCTTTGTTTAGAAAGAAAAACATTACTTTATTCCTTAAAAAATTAATATGTTCTTGTTGTAAAAATAAACAGTATGGAAATGAATATAATACAAATTAGGAAGCGTAAATGATCTTTGAAATTCCCAGTCACAGAAAGAATCACTGGTCACAGCTAGAAGTACATTGATCTTTTTAGACTTTCAAAAACGCTCATTCTATTCTAGCACAGGCTGAGAGTTTCTGCTATTTTATTTTGTTTTTACTACAGTGGGACTCAATTAGATGAACAACAATATGTCTTGGACATGTTTATATGCCAAACACATGGCTCTTTTTTAACACTTACCTAACATTTCATTAAGGTGCTGTCTCTTGACAGTTCCCTTCCCTTTTCACCAGGTCAGTGCAGTGGGGAGCAGAAATTTGTCTTGAAATTTGTCAGTTTTCTTTTAAGATCTCTACCACTCCTGGACACAGCCACAAAGATCCTGACTGGGAAGACAGTAACATGTCAACCTTGATCTCCATTGTGTTGGAAAAAGTAGCACACAGCATATACAACTTCCTCGAGGTCCAGATTTATGTTAAGAATTAGTGCGCTGAATAACCAGCTATAATAAGTACTGACTTAAGAAAATTGATGTAGGAGAATTTGTGTTAAATGCTGTAACCAGAATTTGGGCACAGCCACCATCACAGTAAGAGTGTCCAAAAGAAAATTATACCACCACCTCTTATTTTTTGTAACTGTGCCTCTTGTACACACAGCCCAACAGTAACTGAGTTTTATTCCAGTTATCTTGCCATGAATGTAAGACCTGTTTTGAGTGGGGGGAAAAAACTGTAAAACTGATTATTTTGCCAACATCTGATAGGGCCTTGACAAGGCACTAATTGCTAGGCTAACATTTCAGGAAGCGATTTATTTTGAGTTATTGGTGCCAGTTAACACAATGGCTATGCACGGTGAATACACCACTTACAACTGGCATCGATCTGATGTCACATAATCTTATTCCTGGGTCAGGTTAGTACATGTGATTCATCTGCATTTTTGCACATTACAAATTTATGCACATTAGTTTAGAAAATAAAATTGTTCTGCCCTGCCCTCAGCCCCTTCCCATTATTCCTGGCAGTCACAGTACCTGAGATGATTTGAAAACTTCTTTGAGAAGCTTCTAGGTAGAGGACCCCACATTAGGTCCTCACAGGGAATTCCAGTCCTACACCACTTGCACAACTACAAGGCAACCTCTCAGCCCGGCGCTGTGTGCATAGCAAAGACTTCAGCACAGCCTGGACAAAGCAGAAACCGTGGGCTGAACTGGGGTAGGGCAGTTTGTAAGAAAGGCTGTGGCGATGAAACCCCTGAGGACCAGTGCTTCCAAAGATCAGTTTTACAATTAGGTGAATGCTCTGGAGTTCTCCACAGACATCCTCCCTGATACCACTGCCCCAATATCTGAATTCTTCTAGTCTTGTAGGTCTCCGCTCCTGGGAATTACATCTTTAAGTTTCACCATTTATCCTGTATTATGCTTGATAAAGCAGAAATATGCATGAGAATCATTATAATATAGTAGTTGGAAATACAAACTTTGCAGTCAAGTAGTCTGGCTTTGAATCCCTGCTTGGCTTCCACTAGCTGTGCCATTTTGGGCAAGTTACTTATCCTTTTTTGCTTTCATTTCCCTCTCCGCAAGGTGAGGCATGACCTGGTCATTAGGTTTTCAAGAGGGTTAAATATGGTAGTATCCATTATTCCTGAAAGTAAGCATTACAAGAAGTACTATTAGGACAAGGGGAAAAAAAAACTATTAAACATCACTTGACAGAGGTGGATAATTTAAAAATTACTTTTAGCCAGGCACAGTGGCCCCTGCCTGTAATTCCATCTACTTGGAGGGCTGAGATGGCAGGATCATGAGTTTGAGGATAGCCTGGAAACATAGTAAGACCCCATCTCAAATAATTAATTAAAAAATAAAATTACATTTTTGCATCTATACAATTGGCTTATCCATGGTGCCGAGGCAAAATTCTAAGATAATTCTGATTTCTAATATCGTGTATTGTAATAAGAAGTGAAGTTCTAAGGACTGAGACTTGGCGCCACACATATCATACCATATCTCCCCAGTAGGCCGTGAGCGCCACGATGTAGCTATACTACTAGGGCAGTACCTGACACTTAATAGGCTCTCAACAAATGCTGGTTGGATGGAAAATAAAGGAATGAATAAATGATAGGATAGAATCCCCTCCAAAAACTAAAAAATAGCAAAACTTGTTTACCATATACAAACAGTTGTGATTTTCGCTTGTGTTTTAAAGTTCAGAGAGAAATTATGTTTTGCCTATTTAAAAGATTCTGCTAGGGGAATAAAAGGCCTATACTTGAGAAAGTTCACGCTATTTGGACTTACATGAAATGCTTGTTTAAGCAGACTGGAAGAAATAGTAGATCTGTTTCCCCAAAATTTTAATTTTAAAGAGGATGAGGGGGCTAACCTCAAAGATGGGTATAAAAAAAATCACATTCAAAGACAGGCCAACACACAGCTGGAAAAAGTAGGAGGAAGGCTCCTAACTTAGGTAGGTTGGAAGGTAGCCTAGCAGGGGAATACTAGGCCCCTCGGGGCCTCTGGGGACAAAGGTAGGTTCCAGTGACACCGCTCGCCTGAGCAGTAGAGATTACTTCCTGTCAGACACTGAGCTGACGTGGTCCTTGATCAAGTCATTTTCTCAATACACTATGAGGCCAGTAAGTACTATCACTATTTTTAGGACATGCGGAGGATATGAAAACTGCTCATGGAAGAAATCTAAGTCTTTCTTGCTAGGCTAAGCAAGTAAGGAGTGCTCCAAGACCTAGTGTGGTGGTGCATAGCTGTAATCCCAGCATTCTGGGAGGCTGAGGCAGGAAGATCACAAGTTTGAGCCCACATTGGGTAACTTAGCAAGACCTTATGTTAAAATAAAAATAATAAAAACAGAGCTCAATATGTAGCTTAGCATTAAGGCCATGGTTCAAACCCCAGTACTATTAAAAAAAAAAAAAGTGATCCCAGGAGTCTGTTTCTTGAGATGCAGAAATAACCCTCAGGAAAACCTAGGTCTTAAAAACTCTGATTCCAGAAAGAAAAAAATCATGATAATTTTGATTAAAGCAGAAGTCACCTACTCAAGAGTAGTGATACCCTGAGAGACAGAAGTTACCTCAGTTGTTCCTGTGTGTGAGCATGTGTGTAACTTTTATAAATGAAAGGAACGCCGCCTTTGAAAGAAGAGCCGAACTGCCAGCAATAATTACTCACTTAAGAAATAGTTATTAAGTACTTACTCTGTACCATGGGGATATATAGGTAGGAGAGGGAGATTTGTCTTTGCCCTTATGTAGCTTAAAGTCTAACAAAGTTCACCACCAACAACCACCAGGTCCATGAACCAATCTAGAGGGAAAATTCCGCGCTCAGGGAGCATATGGCACTCAGGAGCGTCTCAAAATACTCTGCCAGTACCAGCTTCCATGCAGCACAGTATTCACCACCATCTACGCCAAGGTGCACACGTAGGAAGCAATGAGGCTGGATTTACACGCATCGCGCTGCCCTCTATCTGACTCCAGAGTAAGAGTGGTTTGGATCTGAGCTAGAAGTCCAGTGTATGCATTTTCACAATAAGGCTGGAGTCCAGGTCTGCCGGTCTCATCCCACGGGAAGCTACAGGAGGCAACTTTTGGAGCTGAGACAACGATGACCTTGCAAAGCCAGCATTGGTGGGTTTCCTACTGGGCCCTAAAGAGCACTGAGGTGGTCTTCAAGGTACAAAATAACCATGATGAATGTGAACATTATGTATACAATGTACCAATACATGTTCTTGGTTGAAAAAAAAAAAGAATGACAAGGAGATCTGATAAGTGAGCAGGCCAAAGACGCCAACTTTAAAGACTTGCCCTGAGGCAGTTATGAGGTATAATAAAGCTACATCAAAAACTGGAATAATGACATTCTCAGTAGGCTCACGAGAAGCCATTAAGAACTCCAGATTTATCCCTGGAAGAAACAGTAATGTTCCACAGATCCTATTTCTCAAGCCAAGTATCCAGGCTGATGATCAAGAAGAATTAGGGGAAGTCTGTATGTTACGAAGCTCCTCTGAATGAGGAGCTGTGCAACATACCACCTCTGTGCAAATCCACCTCTGTGATGCTAGCTAAGTCTCTTCACTTTGCTGAGACTTATTTTCGTCAAAAGGAAAATAGAGACACAAAATCTCTAGGGCAGGACTGCTCTGAGGACCAGTTAATACAAAGGAGTGAAGAGAAGCTAATGTTATTATCACTAATGATACCATAAACTGCTTCCTCAACATTACGCTCTGCTTGAAGTCAGTAGCTGGAAGACTTTAAAACATACACTAAGGTCACTTGCCCTCACAGCAAGAGAAGATGATGCCATCTCTCCCCACTCCCGTCCTGCAAATAAGAAACTGGATCAAAACCGGCTGATACCCACACTCAGCCACGGCCCATCCTCCATTTTTTCAGTGCCACCCAGTACTAGGGCTTATCTTTTCCCAAAAAGAGCTGCCGCACACTGCTCAGGAAACTATTCAGGTGATTCTCACTCCCGGTCATTCCCTATCACTTGGGCGTGGGGTTTCCCTTTCTGTGGAAATCTGGCTTTGCTTCAGATCTCCTTCCTGCTTAGTATCTGACGCAGTCATCATCATTATTTCCACCGACTTTCATTAGTGACTAATGTCAGTCAACACTTTACTTCCTCTGGGACCCAGTTTTCAAGAAGAGTCAGCCTAAGAAGACTTCCACCTTAACGTGCCGACCGGTTCACTTCCAGTAAAGCCCCAAGGGAGCAAGATGTGCTAAAAACTGTCCCTTCGTGAACTCCAAATGACCTCAAAAACTGCATCTTCAAGATCGAACGTTTGTGAGGGACCATTCACTCTTCTCTCTTGGACTCAGGTAGTTTTATATACCTATTTGTAGACTCACTATCCTAAACTGATTGTTTATACATAACCAAGAAGCTACTTCAGTACAGTGGAACCAGAGTGGAATTCATTCAACAGGTATTTCTTGAGTGCTAACTAGGTGCAGACGAAAAGGATGTGAAATATCAGCAAACATCTGAAATGACTATTGTTTAAAAGAATTAGAAAAAGAAATTAGTCAAAGAAAAATTATGCATGGGACAGAAAATTGGGGCAATTCTCTGGATGATTTTTGTCACACTCTCACAGACCAAACCCCCTAAACCTGGAAACACTTCTGATTATGTCTTCATCTTGTATAATATTCACGAAGCTAGACTTGTTTACAGATGTAAATGTGAAAGGAAGCAAATGCTTGGAGAAAAGGACGTGTATGTTCATGATAATGAGACACTGACCACAAGTCTCCGCCACCTCGGGAGGTACCAGAAGACGTGTTAGATCGTCCTTCCTACCGCTCTCATGGAAACGGCTATGCTGTATCAGAAGCAATTTTTTAAAACCCTAAACAAACTTCCTCCTTATAGCAGTGCTTTGGAAAGAAAGTAAAGGAGAATGCACACAGGGAAATTTTTCCCCACATACGACATTTCTGTACTGGTAGCTTCTGTTTATCAGAGGGATTTGAACTGAAGGAGAGGAAAACTGTCTCACAGAAAATACCAAAAATTTTAGTGGAGTACTCTAACATTTTCCACTAGTATCGGCTCATAGGTTGACTTCTCGATCGTTTTCTGTTCCATGTTAAACTCTCAGCAACTCCCAGTTCTCTGATTGTGAGGATTTTATGTATAATGAAAAGAAAGATGCCACATTAGAAGAAAAGCACTTTAGTGAATTATTTTGAAGGTTCATGATTTAAATGCTTAAGAGTCCTACCTGGGCAACTTAGCCAGATCCTGTCTCAAAAGTTTTTAAAAAGAGAAAGGGCTGGGGATGTCACTCAGTGGAAGAAGGCCTCTGGGTTCAATCTCCGGTAGGAGGGAAAAAAACCAAAACTAAACTGAAACTCCATTCTTTACCAGTCTCTGCGCCTGCGCGGCACAGGCGCTGTCCTGGCACCGTCTTTAGGTTGTCTCCTGTCTGAATTCCAGTCGCATAGTGACAGCGAGGGTGGCAACACTGACCAACTTGGGCTAACAACTTCTTTAAGAAATCCCAGTCTTACCAAGTTATTTTCCCCCGTTCCAAGAGAAAGGCATGTATTGATGTTTCTAGAATAACTGGCATTTCCAGCACATGTTTTTTGGTGCTTGGTGTTGACAATCTTTGGTATTTTCAGTCCTGAGAGGGAGACTACGGAGCAACAGAGACCTGGTTCTAGGACCCTTGGGCAAATATTTACTAGTCCCGTCTTTCACCAAATGAAATGGTTTCTTGGGATTAGCACTCCTCTCTTCCCGAAGGCCACAGGAAACCTGCGTTTGGCCGAGGAGGTGTAGCACGTAGTGTCTGCTGGGGCCAGCTACGAGGATCCCCGCGGCTATCGCCAGCGGAAATGACTTGGAAAACTCTCTGGTGCTGGGGCTTCCTCTAAGGATCTAGAGCCTGGAGCCCATCACAGGCCGTCTTCTCCCCTCCCCTCCCCAACCCCCTGCGGGGGGGGCGGGTTCAGGGGCGCCAGAGTCCCCGCCCCCGTCGCTGCCCAAGCCGATTCTTAACCTTTTTTGGCCTGGGGACCTACAGAAATCTGTGGACCCTTTCGGGATGGGGCAGAAGTTTGGGGAAAGGTGCTGTCTAAAAACGCTGCCAAACTTTCAGAGGACCACGAATGTGAAACCGGTTTAAGATCCCCGTCTATAAAATTCTTGAGTGGGGCTAGCAAATGGAGCGCGGGGCTCAGGTGCCAAAGCTGGTCCTGAGCAAGGATTAGGGCAGGAAGGCTCTTCCATTCGTAGCAAGCGGAAGAGGAAGGCTGGGGCGCGGGGGAAATGGGGCAGAAGTGAGGAGAGGGAAGACCCCGAGGAAATGGGAAATGGAGAGGGCACGGGGAGGAGGGCAGAGACTAAGGGGGAGGAAAGGGACTGGCAGGGATGGGGTGCAGGGAGAGTAGAAAGAGAGGAGGACGGAGAGGGAGAAACGGGTGGGGGTGAGCGTGACCGGAAAGGGAGCAAGCCCCGCTGTCTCTCCCCAGGCAGGGCGACCCTCGCCCCATCCCCGGAGGAAGCGCGGGCGCGAGCAAGCAGCTGCGCCCGGAGCCTGCGCCTCCGGCGCCCTCGGGGCCTGGGGCGGCGGGTCCCGCACGGGCTGCGCAGAGGCCGCGGGCTGGAAGGAGGCGGGCCGCGGCGCGCTTTCTCCTCCCTGCTCCTCCTCCCGGAGGCGGGCACCGGGGATTTGAGCGGCGGAGGACCCGCGCCCCCGCCCCCGCGCCCCCATTCAAGAAGCCGCTCCGCTACCCCGGCGGCACAGGGCGCCCGGCGCGCCTCGGAGCGCACGTCCCGCGCCTTCTCCGGCCCGCTTGCTGGGCATTATGCGGCCGAGCAGCCGAGCCCCAGTCCTGCTCCTCCGGCTCCTCCCGCGGCCCAAGCCGCTCAGCTCTCGGCAGGCGGCAGCGTTGCTCAGCCGAGCGCAGACGGGACCCTCACCGCGAGACCTCAGCGACTCCTAAAGTCAAAAGTTGGCGGCCGGCGCCGGCCCCGCGCGCTCTCCGCGGCAGCTGCCTCGGTCGCCGCGCAGCCAGGGCGGGCAGAGGGAGGGGAGTAGGGTGCGGGGAGGGTGGGGAGCACCATGCAGTTTGTACCCTGGGCCGCACTGCTAACGCTCCTGGTGCGGGACCTGGCCGAGATGCGGAGCACAGACGCCGCGGCCGCCGTGCGCAAGGACAGGCTGCACCCGAGGCAAGGTAACGAGGCTTGGCCCTGGGATCCCCTCGCCCCCTCCCCCAGCTCGCTCCCGGGCGGGGGCGCCCTGCAGCCCAGGCGCTCTCCTTTTCCTAGAAAGAACTGCGGGCGCTTTGGAGCCGTGCTCCTCTGGGCCATTCCCAGCCACTGTTAAGGAGACACTGGCAACAATTATTAATGTAGCCATCCTTCCCCTTTACTTTGGCCTAAATTAAAGTTACTTAGTAATTGGGGTCTCTAGAAGGCGCGTGTTTTATTTCATTCAGGGTATTTATCAGGAGCTGAAATTATCTTATGTATCCTGATTTGCTCATTGTCTGGCTTCCAATAGTCCCTTCAGCGCCTACCACAGTTTCTGACTGTTGCTGTTACACAGTAGGTGCTCAGCAAATATTTGACCACTGACGGCGGGTAAAAGGGCTGACTCCAATGTGTTGGAGAATAAGTCAGCACAAAGCCCTCATCGTTTGAAGTTAAAAGTTGCGGGAACAGGAATCATTGGCTCATGCACCTTTGCATCTTTCTGCAGCGAAATTATTGGAGACCTTGAGCGAGTACGAAATCGCGTCTCCCGTGCGAGTGAACGCGGCCGGAGAACCTTTTCCCACGAACGTGCACTTCAAAAGAAGGCGACGGAGCATTGACTCTGCTTCTGACCCCTGGCCTGCCTTCGCCTCCTCCTCCTCCTCTTCCTCTTCCACCTCCTCCCAGGAGCATTACCGCCTCTCCGCCTTCGGCCAACAGTTTCTATTTAATCTCACCGCCCATGCCGGATTTATCGCTCCACTGTTCACCGTCACTCTCCTCGGGGCGCCCGGGGTGAACCAGACTAAGTTTTATTCCGAGGAGGAAGCTGAACTCAAGCACTGCTTCTACAAAGGCCATGTCAATACCAAGGCGGAGCACACGGCCGTCATCAGCCTCTGCTCGGGCATGGTAAGTGGGCGCGTGCCCTCTGCAGCCTCCTCGTCCCCTGCTCTGGGACGCAGTCGCTCTCCAGCCTGCGGATCTCCAACACTGAGGCTCCACCCTGGCCTTAAATATTAGCTAGAAACTCGTGTGGGTCCCTAATGGGCGGGAGTAACCCTGTGGGTGAGCTTACACTCGCGAGGAGGCACACATCCGCCCCCAGGGGTGCTAGAGGTTTTGAAGCTCTCTGGGGGCCCGGAATCAGCGAAGCTGTGCGTAGCCCAACG
Organism: Hystrix cristata; assembly: GCA_004026905.1. Lineage (NCBI taxonomy): Eukaryota > Metazoa > Chordata > Mammalia > Rodentia > Hystricidae > Hystrix > Hystrix cristata. Next base: position 46,751 of record PVJO010011582.1, on the reverse strand, counting down.
GTATGCGGCGGCCTGAAAGTCAGCTTCCAAAGAGAGAAAGTTGCGGAGCTGTGGATTCTCCCAGCCAACCTGGCCGTCCCTGGAGCGGAGCATCTGAGCACAGGGCTGACCCGACTTCTTGGCGCGCCCGGAGTTGGGGGTGAGGGCTGACACTCCCCGACGGGGGTACTGGGAGTTCGGTCTGCCTGTGTTGTGGATGCCAGTGCGTAATCTAGAGTTCTAGCGTTCTCTGGGGCCTTTTATCCGGCGGCGCAAGGGCTCCCGAAGCTGAGTTAGATTGACAGGGAGGCTGTCCTGTCTGGGGAACGGGAGGCTGGGCCTAGGTCTCCGGGGCGGGGAGAGGGCGGAGCCGGCCTCCGACCAGGCGACCCTGGGTGGAAGCGCAGAGTAGGGGTGCGGCGCAGTCCGACTCTGCACCCTGCTGGCAGGGTGGCCCGAGACGCCGGGAGAGTGGCAGAAAGCCTGGTGATGCTGCCGCGGTTTTTCTGGAACCCAGCGCGGGTCCAGGAAATCGGAAGAGCAAGTCTATACAGCACGTTTCCTTCAGGACTGTGGGCGGGGCGGCCACCTCCCTGGGCGGCCAGATACGCACTTAGCAGAGAATACCAAAGGGGGTACTCCGGACCCCGCTTCTTGATCCTCCAACTTGCCCGCCGCTGGGCCTAATAGGACACCCCCTTGCCTCCCACGACATTTGAGGACCCAAAGTAAGGTTCTGGCCCCAACGAGGGTGGTCCTTGACCTTCCCAAGCGACGCGCGTCTCTGCCGCGCGCGTGTGACGCAGAAACTTTCGCGAGCAGGCTGTCCCGGCTCTCGGCGCGGCGCTGTGCGCGCAACTGACTCACAAACTCTAGCCCAAAATGTGTTTACTCTTACCCTGAGCCCCCCACACTACCCCCCTGCCTTTTCTAAGTGGGCGCTTGGGTACTCACCTGGGCCCTTCCACTGGCCCGGTGGTGCGCTGCAGATCTTGTGTGTTTGGCTCCACGTCCGTATGTTGCATCCTTCTTCACCTCACGGAGGAGGTCGGGTGGAGCAAGGCAACCCTGAAGACTGGGCAGGGGCCAGCCTAGTCTGCTGGGATGGGAGAAGGTGATGGGCCCCTGCAGCCCCCAGCTAACGCCGCCGCCGCCGGAATTGCTCAGCACAGTGCGTTGCTGAGATTGTTGGGGGTAGGCGGAGACCGCGGTTTGGCATGGGGGAGGGGATGCTGCGGTGAGTCATCCTGGTCCCGAGACCTGGGTCCAGGACGCTGGAACCCTTCCGGCTGTGGAAGGTTACGGCCTATGAGGGCAGGTGTCAAGTGTCGAAGTCCAGAGAATCAAAGCACCCCCGCATTTCAGCGGTGTCCCCTCCAGTTCCAGGACCGCATGATAGAGCTGCGTGTGCTTGTCAAGTTTGTAAACAATCTTTACTCCTCCTCTCTGCCCGCCTCCACACCGCTGAGTCCCAGTAGCCCCAGCAGTTGTATAAATATTTTGCTGCGCGGAACCTTAATTTCCATTGGTAGCTTTTGGTGGTAACACACACGTGGTCTCTTTGGGCACCGAGACCCGGCTTCAGAAAAGACTGCATCAGCTGTGATACGCCATTTATATATTGCATTTGATTTGCAACCTGCCTTTTGTGGGGAAAGGGCCTGCATACATCTTAAAATGAAGCAAGCTGGCTCTTTGTATGTTCAGCCTTAATGTAGCTTCAAAACTTCTGCCCTTTTGTCTTCTTTCTGGGATTTTTCTTTCCTCTCAAAACTTGTTTTCATTTCTCTAGCCTTCGCATCATAATATTTCTAGCACTTCGCCTCGTAATTCCTTCAGGAAATCTTTCCTTCCTCGCAGAAGACCATCCCCAGCTCCACACTGGTCAGTGTCCCCGAATTCCATCTAGATGTGCTGCTTGCCTCCTCTGAACATCCCTGCCCTGCCCTCTTCTCTTTCCCTCTCTTCACCGGCCTTCTTCTCCAGTCTCTGCTCAATCCACGCCATACATACAGCAGTAACTGGTCAGGAGTGAGTGAGCACAGGGTCAACTGCCACCCTATTCACACACTTTATGTAGCTCCCCCTCCCCGGTGAGCAAGTATAAGCCCTTCGTCTGGCACTTAACATTTACATTACACTGCTCACTCCACTCAGAGCCCGATGTCCAGTCTCATCTCAGTTTTGCCCCCCAGAAATCCAGTATTTCAGGCAATCTGCCTTGCGCTCCCTTCTCTGGATTCCCTCACCCAGCTTCACACGCTCAAAACACAGCCTTCTTTTAAAGTGTAGTTTCATCTCCTCTTCCCCAGGAGTCCTTTCTGTAGGGCTCGACTGTTGTCACCTCTCCTGTCTGCCTTCATAGACACCAGCTATGTCTGTGTCTTAGGATGCTTATCGTGTCCACCTCTTTGGGTGCAAGTTCTTTTTTTTTTTTTTTTTTTTTTTTTTTTTTTTTTTTTTTTTTTTTTTTTTTTTTTTTTTTTTTTTTGTGGTGCCAGGGATCGAACTCAGGCCCTTGTGCTTGCAAGGCAAGCACTCTAATCACTGAGCTAAATCCCCAGCCCCTGGGTGCAAGTTCTTGGCTACAGTGTCTATTGGTTTTTCCTAGGCAACCAGGTCAACACCTATTCATTTCTCCCCCACATCGGATCCCTGAATACTGCATGTGCTTAGTACATATATTGGAATCAGTGGTCACCTTAGCCAAGAAAGATAACTCTTGGGCCCAGGGACGGTTTGATTTGGGAGAGATGGTGCTGGGTCTCAAACTCAGGGCCTTGCTACTTGCTAGGCAAGCACTCTACCACCGAGCTAAATCCCCAAACCTTGATTTTGATACCACATTGGTGCCATTTTTTGAGCACTTCATGCTGGTACTGCAGTGAGTACTTTACACAGGCAGCATTTCAGCCAAATCCTCACCACAACCCAGGCCTCAAAATAATCCATTTTTAATGACCCTGAAGCTTTGAGAACTCACAGCTACTGACTGGTGGAGCTGGAGTTTCACCTGTCTTTCTGCCCTGTGCTCTGACCCCCTGGCCGGAGACTGTGTCTGTCTTCCTAGGAAGACTTCAGGGCCCTTGCTTTTTCTTTAAAGCACTGGACTAAAGTTAGACTCCTCAGCTCTGCTGTCTGCTCTAGGTCCTGTACCACTGAAGGGGAATGTTGGATGAGTGACTCCCTCCCTATGCCTGCGTTTCTCCATTTACCAACTCCAGGTGTCTGGTCTTCACCAAAGCCGTCCCGGGCTCTTTCTCAGTGTCGGGGGCTCTCTTAGGCATCAGGTGTCCTCTTCTGCTCCCTGGTCTGTGCTCGGAGAACACCAGAGCTGTGTGCTGACAGCAGACAGAGGTGCCTGGCTGGGTGGCAGTGCACGTGTTAAATAGCTTCCTCTCTGTTTCTTGCTTGGACCACACGAGAGCTGTTTTTTCCTTCGGCCAGTGCTTCCTGAATCACATGGAGAGATACTTTTAAGATCCAGCTTCTGGACCTCACCTCTAGGAATTCTGAATCTGTAAATCCAATTTTTTAAAAACTCCCCAGGCGCTTCTGATGCTGTTTGGATTGGTGACCCCGTGTCTCAGCTTAGTGTTCCTCGTACTTTATCAAGGCAAAGAATGCCTGGGAGCTCATTAAAATTATGACTTCCAGGCTTTACCCAAGAGATCGGATTTGGGCAGTGCACAATTACTTCACTTTCTCACAAGCTCTGGATCAGGCTGGTGCTGACATTTAGGGACGGTCATTTTCAGTGTGCTCAGGGAAAGGCAGGAGGCTTCTGACTGCTTTTCAGTGTGTAAAACAGGAGAGTGGAGGAGGAGGTGAGAGCTCAGTTTCTGCCTCTAAACACCACTAACTGGCATGGCACGGGGTACTTTTCGGTGTATTCATGATGCTTGGTTTGGGTGGTTGGTTTGCGTGGTTGAAGCCTGAGGCATAATTCATTTGTATATAGGCATGTGGGAAGGGAGGAGGAAAAAATGACCTTTTCCAAGTGCATGATGGATAAAGCAAACTAGAACCTGGGGGCCAACACCAGCAACGCCGGAAACTGCTCACACGTTCCGAGTCCCTGCAAAGTGTCAGGCACTTTGCTAAGCACTTTATTTGGGTTATCACATTTAATATGCACAATTAGTTTTTTTTGTTTTTTTTTTTGTTTTTTTGGTGCTGGGGATTGAACTCAGGCCTTTGTGCTTGCTGGGCAAGCATGCTAACCACTGAGCTAAATCCCCTACCCCAATATGCACAATTAGTTTTTACAGAGAGCATCTTTGTCTCCAGTTGGCAAACAAAAAAGCTGAGTCTCAGAGCAGGTGGGAGGGTAGATGTTCTGGGATCAGAATCTACCCTGGCACCCCTCACACCATCCCTGCCAGGTGTGCCAGGACCCGGAGCACATCATGGCAAAGCTATGCCTTCTGAACTTGAATCTGTGGGATGCTTCAGTCAGCCAGCTTATACCTCTTGAGCTCAGAAGTATCCCTAGCTTTCCAGGCAGCCCTAATACTCAGAAACACTCTTCAAACATCCTGTAGGAATAATATGATTGGAACTTGAATGCCAAGGAAGAGACAGTCTTGGACAGCAGGCACAATAAGCTGGAGTAAAATAAACCATTTCTCTGCATATGTCACAGCATTTTCTGTTTAAGAAGCACGTTGGGAAAGGAATTGAGTAAGATGGCCCTGTCTGTAGTTGGAATTATGGCATTTTTTTCCCCTCCCATTGGCTGGGTTATGTTCAATCAACTTCTCATCTCTTTTTGTTCACAGCTGGGCACATTCCGGTCCCACGATGGAGATTATTTTATTGAACCACTATTGTCCGTGGATGAACAAGAGAATGAAGAGGAGCAAAACAAACCTCACCTTATTTATAGGCACAGCATCCCCCAGAAGGAGCCCTCCTCTGGAAAGCATGTCTGTGACACCTCAGGTATTTACTTCTTGGTTAAGTAGAGATACCGGCTGTCAGCTGAGTTGGTTGCCATACTGTGGGAAGGTAGCGCTCTGCAGTCTGCAGAGCACTATACCACTGTTGTCATTTATTTGTTCAGTCCTCCTGTGAGGTAGGTACGTGCCTGTGCAGATGCGCAACTGCAGAGGTGTTTAGTAGCTTGTTGAAGGTTGCACAGCTAAGAATGTACAGCATCAGGATTTGGACTCAGAAAGCAGTGACTCCGGTACCTCTAGGGACACAGCCCTCTCTTCTGCTGAAGTCGCTTGTTTTTAGGACTAAACTTTGGTAATTTCTTGAGGCTGTGATAACAGTATCCATAATCAGCAATTGCTTGTATTTTGTTTGTGTCTTCTATTCATTTGTTTTTGTGGATTTTTTTAACCATGTAAAATTACAAAAAGTCTTATAAATGGAACTCATAAAGACACATGTGTTTGCCAGAATTTCTCCTACCAATTTCAGTTTTGCTAATGTTCTGTGGTTTCAAGAAATACAGAAATAGACCTGCTGCTCTGTTAGTTTAGGTTCAGTCGAATCTTTAGAGGCCCACCGCTGCATTTCCTTCCAGTCCAGCCGTCCTGCTGCCGGCTCTGCAGCAACCTGTCAGCCGCTGTAGGGCCGTGTCACGGTGCACGCCTTGGAGAGCTGTGCTTGTCTCTGTGTCTCAGCCCCTCGCGGTCTTCCCTGTCTGGTTGCTCTTACCTACTGATGGTTACCACGAGCAATCCCTCATTTGGACCCATGTTTTAGCATGTTCGTTAAAATGCTTTTCAAAAACCTGTGTGGAGGGGCTGGGGATTTAGCTCAGTGATTAGAGTGCTTGCCTTGCAAGCACAAGGGCCTGAGTCCGATCCCCGTCACCACAAAAAAAAAAAAAAAAAAAAAACCTGTGTGGATTTCCCGTCTCTCTAAAACCATGTCTTTTTCCCTATTCTTTATTTTTAAAGATTGCATCAACAAATTAGTCTCTTGGGGTCCTCATGATATCTCCGAACCTAACAATAAAAAGAAAGTAAAAATACATACCGCACCTAAGCGGTATGTATTTGAAAGCTCCAGACATCGCCTCTGCCCGCGGCGCTAACGGAGGCGCCGCTAACGGAGGCACCCCTGGCGAGGTGGGTTGGAGATCTGGCCTCCTCCCTTGTGGTAATCACCTCGTTCAAGTTCCAGTCTTGGACCAGCTTGCATCAGAAGGATGAGGTTGAGGTAGTGGCACCAGTCTCAGTGGTCCTAGCCGCGCAGCTTCCCGTGTAGAGCAGCGCCGGTTAGAAGAGAGGCGGGCCGAGCTGGTGCCCAGCCAGGCGGAGGGCGCCGTGGCACCGGGGAGAAGGCTGGAGGCTTATGAGGGTGTCTTTTTATAGTGTCGGCATCTGGAGGAAACCTGCGAGAACCTCCACATCAGAGTCCGAGGGGCAGTGCTGGGACTCCCAACCAGCAAGTCCCGCCTACCTCCCCAGACAGCCCTAGCCACGCCTCTCTCCTGCCTCAAATTCTTTGAGAAAAGATAACATTAGCTGCTTTCACAGGGAAGTAGCCAGGTCTACGGTAGGGCATAGGCATACATCTTTTTGGCTTCCTCGTATTAGCACCAAGGCTAGCCAGAGAGGAACGGAAGTCGTGTCAGTCAGACCCTAAAGTCCTGGAGAGTTGGGATGGGTGCTGTTCTCAGACACAGCAGTTCCCGGAGCTGTCATGGTGTTCACGTTGCTGGCCACCAGCAAAGCTCACGAGCAAGTCCTTCATCATGTATTTTGGCCATACTGTTGAGACCATTGACCTTTACTTTTTGACTTGCCTAATCTGTACTGGCAAGAGCGTATTTTAAATGTAAGTCTACGTGTAGCATGCACTAGAAAGGAAATGCATGGTTCTTCCCTTTCTATGTAGTTAATCTATGTTTGCAGCACACTGAAATACTGTCTGCACTGATGAAGTCATTAAGAGTGCCATGATGTTTGGTGGCATTCTGCCCCAAAGTGGCTGGCTATGAACCAACATTTTAAAAACCATGATGTAGTGTTGTCTCACTCTATACTAGCGCTGTGCAGAGCATGTTCTCAGCAGATTTCTCTCCATCTTTACCACCTACTTACGGGGTCAGTCCCAGTCCTGTCTCCTTGCTACCTATAAAGAAGCTGAGGCTAAGGCACATGGGGACTGAGAGACCGGCCTACCACCTCACAGCGCATCCACAGGAGCCTGCACTTGTCTGTCTTACTCCACGGCCCATGTGGGCTATGCCTGAGCATGTGGGATGGGGAGAGTCTCAACACCAGCCTTCAAGAAAACACTCAAGGATCAGTTTGTTAAGTGAATCACCCAAGTTAGTAGCTACTCGATTCTGGGCTGGAGGACAAGTCATTGGCCCCTCCTATTAAAAACATAAGGAAGAACATTTTTAAAATATAAAGATGTAGGACAATGGAAGATGCCTTCTTTTTTTCACAAACACTTGTTAAAAAAAAAAATGCCGCTTTTTAGTTTTCCTTCTGATCTTTGCTGGCTGGTGACCTCTGTGGTACTCCCCTCCTTCACTGCGTAGTCCATTGGGAGCCTGGCAGATGGGCCGGCTCTTCCCGAGGTTCCTGCTGGATTCTGCTGCTCCGGACTGTCTTTTTCCAGCTGCTTCTGCACCTTGCCTTTAAATTCAGGGGCAGGAGGCTCAGAACAGCAGGGAAGAGCTTTGGAATATGTCATGATTCACCAGCGCCTGTGGAGGGACAGAGCAGCAGGACACAGGAACCTCCAAAGCCAGCAGCCTTAGCACAGGCAGTGAATGTAGACTGGGGGCGGGAGTAGTGCCCCTGCCAGGGAGCAAGGGCTGCCTCCTGGCACGGTCCGTTCAGCTCCAGTTGTTCCCCTCCCAAGCGAGAACTGTGGTTGGTAACCTCCAGTAAACCCCTGCAAAACCCCAGGAGCCTCATACAGTGCAGGTTTTTCAAAAACAAACATTTAACCCACCTAGCATGGAAATGAAATGGAGCCAGAATCAGTGGTTTTAATAAGTGCTCCGAGTGATTCAGGTGTTCAGCTAGATTTGAGTCCCTACTAAAGTTGGGTTTAAGGCCATAGTCACTCCCCACCGCTTCCCTTCTGTGTTCTCTGGACTTCCTGTGTCAATGCAGGGGGCTGGACTGCTCAGGCTGGAGGAAACCTTAGCAGTCAGGTCTCCACAGACACTAGTTCTGAGCAGATGAGGAAACAAAGTTGCAGGATGCACCCTATATCTTTAATACCACCCTCCCACCTCTGTTGGGGCTTGGGAGTCAGCCCCAGAGTCCCAGCTGACCTTGCTGTGATTATAGTTGCTGCACTGTGGCCAACAGAGCAGGGCAGATGACTCAAGCTGTTGCATGCTGCTGTACAGATGGTTTTGCTCATTTCCAATTCTTGATATATAATTTTCAGAAAAAGCTTGCGAGTTAGCATATTTCAAAGACATCTGTAGAAGGAGTCTAATGTAGTGGAAACTTCATGGGTTTAGAAAGGCGCCTATGACCTTGTGCATTCATGTGTGCATTTTTTCAATTAGCCACAGAGTATTAATTGAGCTACTCCTTTGCTCCAGGAGGATAAAACAGGAATTGTCCATATTCCAGCTAGTTGGATGATGCCAAACGCATTTTAGAATACAAAGTAAACATAGCATGGACCTTCTGCTTGAACTAATTGAGTATGAAATAATGCAGGCTCTAAGGACAGTGCTTAGCAGATGGTAGGCAATTACTGAATGACAAAATTTTAAAATATTAATGAAAATAGAAGGCAAAACACCATAGTGCGGGAAGGAAAACTTAAAACACCGAACCCAGAGGCAATCACTTAGAACTTTCTGGTAACCAGGACTGGAAAGATGTACAGGGCTTGTTCAAGGTGGTCCTGCCACCCAGCAGCAGGCTGAGTGATTTCTGCCCCTTGCTTTCCTTTCCAGTCAGTTCAGCTTGTTAACTTTTGAGTTTTCGAAAGTGGCTCTTGGTCACCCTTCCTGGATCATCTCTGCTTTGCCATCATTGGCTATGTCTGTGTAGACCCTGGGCTACTTGAGTATTCCTGCATTTGTCTTTCATTCTGTCTGTAAGTTTTTGGGCAGCAGGCTCATCTTCCTGCAGTGTGTCCTTGTGACCATTGCATCCCTTTCCTGTGGATCCTCAGTCAAGGACATTGAGCTTGTTGCCTGCAGCCCCACGCTGCAGCAGGCCCAGGGGTGGCTCGGTGGAAGCCATGGCAGGCGTGTTGCTCTTGTAAGTGCTTCTGCTGCTCCTGCACGTGGCTGGTTTCCAGGTAAAATCCTTAGTGTGCCTCCATTTGACCATGACTTTCACAGAAGGAATTGGTGATTCCTATCAAGGAGCCAGACGGGCTTCCTGGTAGAGGTGTGTGTGCACACGTGTGTGTCTCAGAGAGGGAGTGAGAGAGAGAGGGAGAGAACTGAAGGCCAGTAGGCAAGACAGTGTTTTCCTGTTACAGAAATTTCTCCTTCATCCTCCCATCTTTGCAAAGCTGGCTGCTTTTTTTCTTTTTCTTTTTCTTTTTTTTGTTGGGGGTGGGTGAGTTGGTTCCTGGGGATTGAACTCAGCGCCTTGGGCTTGCTAGGCAAGCACTCTACCACTGAGCTAAATCCTCAACCCCTGCTTTTTGTTTCTTAGGACATTTAAGAATTATATACTCCCTGATCTATCAGTGCCACTTCTAAGGAAACAGTTGGGTGGTTATTTAAAGGTGTTTATGAACTACTCAACACTGGGTTATTATAGCAAAAGAAAGAAACAACCTACCTGCCCTCAAGGAGGAAGTTAAATCAATAAATTATGATGCCGATGGATCCTTCTGCAGCTGTTAGAAATGATAGCATGGGTTCATTTTAACAAACATGGGAGCACCTAGTCCATGAGCAAGCTGGTCATGGACTCGTGTGTGTGAGATGATCCCATTGTTTAAAATGGTAAAATGTGTGTGTCAAGAAAAAAATGGAAACAAAGGCCTAAAAAATTAACAGTATTTCTGGTTGCCGGGAACATAGGCAGTCTTTTTTAAATTTTATGTACTTGTATGTTTTTACTCTGTTGCCATGATTCTATAAGAGTTTCATAATCACCAAATACAGTTCAAACATGGGGATATTGGCACATAGGTATTTTGTAGCCCATGACACTTGTATGTCACACACTGGAGACAGGATATTGTGTTTCTTAGGACTAAAGATTGGCAGACTTTTTTTTAAAGGATCTCTCTCAACCAGACAAAGTCCTGCCTGTGGCTATGGCTTTGTGAGGCCCATGGCTGGTCAGAGCCAGGTCTCCATCTCAGTTTGGCTAAATTGCCTCCTGTCTGTCTGGCGGACCTGAGATGGCCACGATTTGGTCTTTACTAGGCCCTGGGGACTCTGCTTATCACCCCCATTAGAATGCACCCTGACTTCCTAATTGGGCTCTTAAGGCTGTGGGTGTGAAGGGCAGGAAATAGAAAGCAGTAATTAGAGCCATTGTTCGCTGGGCTCATACATGTATGAAGGCTGTCTGTGCTACACACTTTACTCACAGTGTATTGAGGAATATGGCAGTCGTCTTGGTAGGGTGTGTAATGGTACCCCTGTTTTTACAGTTCAGAAACATTACAGCTCAGAGAGGTTGAACAATTTGTCTAAAGTCACAGAGCTGATAAAAATGGGTCTGGGCTTTGAGCTCAAGTCCAGTGCCAGTGTACTCCATGGTGGGCCAGACGGCATGAAGACACGGGTGAAGGGTGGCATCTTGGGAATGCCCCTTTCTTTTCCAGAGCATGTTCTTTGACTTGCATCTAATTTCTGGTTCTCACATGACCTTACTGATGGCTCACATTTGTTGAGCACATGTCTTTTAATCCTGGCTGCGACCCCCATTTTGCAAATGGGAAAACTGAGACACAGAGCAGTCCATGAAGCTGACTTGCCAAGGTCAAAAGCCTCACAGAAACCCTGTTTTCCTGAACTCTTTGTCTCGGTCTAGTTGGAGGGCTTTCCTGGCCCATCCGTTTGTGGATTTGAGTGGCTTTGTAAGAAATATTTTTGCTGGCAGGCGTTCACAACTGCCTTTCTGGAACTTGGTTTGGCTTCAGGAGGGCTTCCTGGTGCTTGAAATTCCCACCAGGACTCCAGGGACTTCCCAAGCCCTGGTGTCCCCCGCAGGCCTCTGGTGGAGCATCTCCTTGTTACCCATTAACTTCTTGGATCCCATTAATAATTTAGCCCAGAGTAGCTAATTAGATCAGTGCTCCTGGGAGTTGGCCCAGATGGAGTGAGAGACAGAACCCAGGAGGCCCTAGGAGGGCTTTATGTAAACAAGTCTGTGACAGCCCATGGGTCCAGGTAGTGACAGACACCTGGCCTGATTTCCCAGTGCTGCTGGGGCCATGCCGGGCAGCAGGTAGGCTAATCAGTGACACGGGAGGGGAGCCCGCCCACCTCCCCTCTCACATGCACTGTCTACAGCCACAGACCTGGGCCTCTCAGCCCAGGGAAGGCAAGAACAGGTGCATGCAGAAGCCGCATATGGAGTCCGGAGCAGCATCGTAGAGTCAGCACCTTGCTGCTGCAGTGGGGAGGAAGGTGCCCTGTTATCTGGTCATACAGAGGAGACGCAGAGGCACGCGAACTTGGCCTCTGTACAGACGAAGGGCACCAGCCAGCCCTGCGATCCAGGGTAGTGTTTGAAAGTTGAAGGATAGTCACTCCTCTTTGGACTTTATCATTTTGTGTAATTTCATTTATCCCTTTTTGTTTTTTACCAGTTTTTCTTTATATATATAATAAACAGTCAATAAAAGCAATGACCTTTAGAATCCATTGTGAATTATTAGGGAATTACTCTTTTAAATAACTGAACCCATGACCTGATTTCCTCAGTTTAATCTGCTTTTGATATTTATATAAAATACTGCTTTTTTAGTGCATTTAGTAGTGCATTTTCTACTAGTAGTGCATTTGGTAGTGTACTACTAGTAGTGCATTTTCCAATGAAATAATGGAAGCATAGTGAAAAGGGAATTTCTTTTTTTTTTTGAAAAGGGAATTTCTAACACTGAGATTTTTATTCTTTCTTTTGTCCTCATTTTATTCATTTTATTTTTAAACTTTTTATCTTGTTTTCCAAGAAGCATTTTATTATGACTGTCTTCAAGCATATGTAAAGTAGAGGCAGCAGTAAGAGGAACCACCGCCCACATTTTTCACATTTAGAAATGACTGTGAGTTTTCCGCATTCACTTATTTTCCTTTGGCGGGAGTATTTTAAAGCAAACCCAAGATATCATTCATCTCTAAATATTCTAGTATACAAAATGAGGATATCTGTCCCAAATAAATTAAAACAAAATGTTATTTATCATGGTGAGCAAAATTAACAGTAGTTTTTTTCCCATTGCCTATATAAAATCTACATTGGAAAAGCCCTGATTCTCCCAAACTTCTTTTTGACAGTCTTTTCAGTTAGATTGCGATCTAAACAGAGTCTGCATGTTGCATTTCCATGTTGTCATTTACATAGCTGCTCACTTTGCTCTCCTCCTTGCTACTGTTAAAATTGCTGCTTTCATCCCATGCTGGTTTTGTTCCATCTGGCCCTATTTTTCCTTTCCACTTATTTGGTCTTTGCTTCGTCTTTTGTCACCTTAAGGTTAGACTGCAGTGGCAAAAACTTGATGGACAAGCCAGTCCCCAAACCCAGACTAGGTCCAGAGGGCGCCCCCGGCCACTGAGCCGCTTATCAGGGTCATTTAGTTGAGCACAAAAGGGCATATGGTTGAGTTGTTTTTTGACCCAAAGGGTGTAGAACCCTGATAGCCCTATTGGCTCTCTGCCACAGAAAAAAAACATCCTCAATTTACAGTATTGATGTAGACTACCTTTTCTGCTGTTCCAGAGGAAGCCTGAAGAGCAGTTGGGAATGGAAAGTGCCACACTGGGCTTCCTGCTTAACACCTTCTGCCCAGGTGCCACCCCTTTCCTGCCTTCTCCCAGCAGATCTGGGGAGCTCCGTCACTATCCCTCAGAAACCCATTCTCTGCAGAAGAAAACAGGCAGCAGGTGGTGCGAGCACTTGCTGACTTGTTCAGCTTCCCAGAAAGCACCCAATGTGGGTTAGGGTGCATGTCCTTCTTTAGAAAGAATCAGAGAGACTGAAGGGGACAGGAAATTTTGAGGGTTAATTTCAGGATCCTTCAACCAGGATTGAGCTGTTTTCAAAGTAACACACTGTAGCATTTCTTGGATCAATTCCTTTGATGGACTAAGCCGATTCACTTAATCATGTGATGTTTTATCATGCAAGTGAGGTATAAAATTTGTAACTTTGTATCCATCAAATTTTGATTCCTTATGATAATCAGATTGCTATAGTCATTCTTATAGTCATTTCTAGGTGAGTTTCTCATTTGTCTTTTTATGTCTGGACCAGAGGTCTGCATGGACATTCTATGCAACTGCAAATCATTGCTATATACAAAATTCTTTGGTAAAATCAAGGGAGCATGCATACCTGCAAGATGTGATGCGAGGCAAGGTCTGCATGGAGCCTTGAGAAGGAATGAAATAAAAACAGGGGTAAATGTTGATACAATGTTTACTTTTTTGCTGACTCTGAATTCCCAGTATGTCTTTAGAATTAGAGAGTAGGGCATGAAAAATGTAGTTAGTGTGTGAAAAGAGTTCAAGTTGCATTTTTCTGCTAAGATATTTGAAAATTCTTTTTATTTTCCATCAGCATTTCCTAGTCTTTTACTGCAACACCTCATATGCAGTAGATTTCATGCCAGCACCAAACACACAAGAAAGTGTGGTGGAGACACAGTGTAGAGCATAGTTAATTTAAGACACCTGCGCAGAAATGGAATAGGAAAGGCTTACTTAGGATTTCTTAGTCAAAGCCATCACCTAGGACAAGAGAGTAGGCCTGTTGTCATTTTATTTCTAATTGGGATCCAGAAACAAAAATTTCCAAGTCCAGTCAATGCTGTGAATGTGTTCCCACAGCTCACAGGTGATATCAGTTACAGAGGAAGTCCCACATGCTTAAGAATGCAAATATGGCCAGAAATACGACATACCCCTGTAATCTCAGCATTCTGGGAGACTGAGGCAGGAGGATTGCAGGTTCAAGGCCGACCTAGGCAACTTAACAACTTAGTGAGATCCTGTCTCAAAATTAAACAAATAAATAGAGGGCTGGGGATGTAGCTCAGTGCAAAGGCCTGGTCAATCCTTAGTACCACGAAAAAGAATGCAAGTATGTTGTTTTGCACATGTGTACACACCCTTTTGAAATTTAGGACATAAATTTTCATTGTTGTTGACTTTCACCTTAGAAGATTTTAAGAACTTGTGCGTTTTCAGAAGTGAAAAGAACTTCAGTGAGTACTTGTATTCCGGCCCCTTTCTCTGTGGGCAAGAGGATCAAAGCCCAGAACTGCCTAAGCATGGAGCTGGAGTGAATGGTAACTTTGGGCTCTAATCCCAGCCTGTGATCTTTCCAGGTGGTGACACAGGAAAGGCTGTCTGTGAGTGGTGCCTGGAAAGGACATGTTCCAAAGTATGGCTCCAGTGAGGTTTGGGGTGCACCACTGTGTTGCAGTGTGAGAAGAACTGAGAATAAAGTAGGGACATCATTCCAGGTGCTTTCTCAAGCCTGTAGAGAAAGATGGTAGGCCTTTAATTCATTTAAAGGATTAAAGTGTCATAGCAAGGACTGACAAACAGCCACAAAATAGGATTTAAAAGTAACATAAATCAGTGCAGCTCTTCTGAGCTGGCCCGGGGTGCCGGGGAGGCCACCTGTCATCAGGGGATGGCATGCACCTGTGGCTGCTCATTTCCTATGGCTACTGAGTTGTGGACACCAGGATGACAAAGGCCTTGTTGCAGGCCCTGGTGTACAAACCCTGCAAACTAGGAGATTTCTGTAGCCCAGGAAGGTGAGAGATGCACTCCCCAGGAGCTGCCTTTGGCTTTGTAAAGAGCTCCAGCCCACCTGCTTGTGAATCTTGGTGGCACCCCATGCAGTCCCGGGGCCATCAGAGGCTGCAGTAAAGCATCACGCAGCACATGAGATGACCAACAGCAAGCCCGGGAGCCAGTGTGCTCCAGGAGCCAGACAGCAGTGGTCATGCTAAGTAACAGGGGTCACCACAGCCATGTCCCTAGAGGACACTGGGCACCAGGCCCTGTCTCAACATTTTATGAATGTTAAGTCATTCAACTCTCCCCTCATAGGGAGGAAATGTTGGCATTTCCATTTCACAGATGAGGAAATCGAGGCACAGAAGGCCAAAGTGACTTCCCCAGGGTCACATAGATTGGATGCAGAAAAGTGAGGATTTGAATACTGGTCCCTTTGGCCCCTGAGCCCCAAATCTGAACCATACATCATCTCCCACACTCACTCTGCAAGCACTGCATCCTTAGGAGGCCTGTCCTCATGGTCCCTGGGAGGCCCTGACAGGTGACTAGTGCCACTGTTAAAGTGGTAATTTTGGGTGCATTGGGTTAAATAGAATATACTTTATTTTATCCGTTTCTTTCAGCTTTTTAAAATAGTGGCTGCTAGAAATTCCTGACTTCACGTGTGTGTGGCTTGTATCTTATGTCCACAGGAAGGTGCTAGTGGACAAGGTTCCACCCTTGGCACAATGGCCCTGAGAGGCACCATTGCCCACTGGCGAGGGTGGCTGTGCAGCTGTCATCCTGAGGGGCAGAAAGGCCCACGTGTGTAAGAGTGGAGTGAGTCAAAAACAGTAATTTCCAAAGAGTATTTTGCAACATATTAGTAACAAACCAAACAGTCCTATAGTAAAATGCAGGGTAACAGGCAGGGTAAAATGCAAGGTAACTTGAGCATTTTGTGCTACTTCAAATGGACATTGTTTTAATATGTTCTCGTTAGTTCAGGAGTCTGTTTGCAAATTCTGATTAAGCAGATGTAAGCTGGTTCTTTTCTTGCAAGACCTCTCAGAACTTTTAAAATACTCATGCGCATGGAGAACTTTACAGATGTGAATGTTGCGTGAGTGCTTTGCAAACCTAATTGATTAGTTCTTGGAAATATCTTTTGGGACTAATCTTCCATAAACTGCTGCCCAGGAGCGCCCACAGCCACAGAGTCCCCACTGCTCTCTGTGCCTCTTGCAGTCAGCACTGTGCTTGTGCAGTGCTGGACACAGAGCATAGACTGCCTTTTGTTTTTTAAGAAACACCTCGTGGCTTGTCAAGAGAAATGGGCTTGGGAACAAGATCCAGAGATTATCTAGGGATTCACTCTTGTTTGTAAAGTTAGCAAATTGAGGATCCTAAAAGAAATGTAACTGTTGAGTTTTCATTCATACATATTAGAGCCTTAGACACGAGGACCACTGCACCAGCCTCCTGGGCCCCCTTCTCCCCCCAGTTTCTAGAAACACATTGTTCCTTATTGTCGAGACATTTGTGGGTCTTACTGACCTTTCCTTTCCTTTCCACACTGGGCTTATTTATTCCTCTGAGAAAAAGCCTCTCAGCCTGCTGAATCCCTGTCTGAGGCTTCATCGGCTGCCTCTGAGCACACCCATTAGCGCGGACCTCAGATCTTGCCGGAACCTGGAGGGCGGGAACTTCCACCCGCTTCAGCTCTGCTCCTGTGTGCTGTCCCACTTGGAGCCAGTTGGGAAATGGACGTGGTTTGTTGATGCGTCCGTTCACGTCAGTTAGATCTGGCTGTGCCTTCTGGTTGTCCACGTGTGTGGCTTGCTGTCAGGGCTGGACGTTGGTTGTTCGGTTCTTGAGGTCCTTCCTTCCCTCGCAGATATTCTCCCCTCCTTCCTGCCCCCATCTTTATAGGATTTTTTTTTTTCTGAAATAGAATTGCTCTGTTTGAGAAGCTCTAATGCAGCGTCCTACTCTGTAAAGAGAGATATGTTGTGCCTACTACTGGTGAAACAATACCTACTAATTATTAATATCACCTCGTTAGATATTTAATGAATCCTTCCTGTGCACCATTCCCTGCCCCACATGAATTTTATGCACTGTGTCTTTTATCCTTCATGGTTCCCCTTTGAGATAATTGCTACCATTATTCTTGTTTTATAGATGAGGAAGCTGAGGCTTCCAGGCAGGAAATCGCCCAAGAAAGGGCAGCAGAAGCCCCGTCAGGGCAGGAAGGGGAGCCAGGGGGTGTGTGACTTGGGAAATCCCAGAGGACTCCTGCCCAGCATCTTCTCCCTGTTGAGTTCAGGTGGAACAGAAAGAGGGCCGACTTTGTTCTTGCGTCCCCACTTGGTCCCATGCTGTGTGATGCCCTGGCCCAGTCAGACCATGAAGTCACAGGTGGCTCCATGCCTTAAGGAAATTCGGTTAAATTTTGATAAACCTTATGAAAGTAGAAAGCAATAATTAACTTCCCACTGTTAATGTTATTTGAACTTCAGCTCGGCCCTAGATGGTGGGAAACACTTCAGTGAGTAACCAGGGAATAACAAGGCTTGGCTGTTACACTGGGAAATAATTCCAGTTCCCTCATAATGTACAGAGCACTCCACACTGTGTTACATAGTGAAACGAAGCTTGTTTTGAACATTTCACCACTTAATCAGCGAATACTGTAAAAATATTTGGTGATAGGTTTTTTAAAATAATGATTTCTCCTAAATTTTTGTAATACTTTATTCTTAAAGATGGAGCAAATTTATTCTTCTTATGGCATACCTTTTGTTTTTTCTAACATACCTAGGCTGATGAGCTAGGCATAGTGGCACATGAGGCTGAGGCAGGAGAATCGCCACAAGTTTGTGGCCAGCCTGAGCTACATAGTGATTTTCAGGCCAGCCTAAACTACATAGCAAGACCCTGTCTCAAAAACAAACCCACACATATAGTCCTGTTCCTTGCACAAAATAGGTGTTTAAGAAGAATTTTTAAAAATTCAACTTAAATTTTTAAAGAAATTCTGGGTACCTCCTTATTCCAGTTTCAAAATAGCCTCCAAACAGATACACGTATTTAAGAGGGCAGGAAACTGAGGCCAGGACGAGGCTCGGCAGAGGTCCTCTGAGCTGTACAGCAGGTCAAGGCCCAGCCCTCAGCACTCCTGGTTTCACGGCTGCTACTTTTGTACAGGATGGAACTGGCGGTGTCAGAAACAGAATCAGGCACAGTCTGTGCTCATTCGTCCCACTTGAGGGTATAAACATACATGCCTTTGAATTGTCTCGTAAACCAGAAAGTCGTTTTTAAGCACATTTAGTCACTCTACCTTAAATGGTTCCTTTTAGTTTCAACTCCCATTATGATTTTACGACTGGTAAAAACAACAACAACAAAAAAGAACAGTAACAATATTTCTTCCTTCCTGCCTGTGCACCGGGCACTGCGATAGCACTTTGCACGCGCGATCTCCAGCTATTCCGCTAAGCAGCTCTGTGAAATATGCAGTGTTCTTGCTTCACTTTGCAAGTGGGAGAGCAGGGCGAGTGAGTGGACTGTGCAGGGCCAGCGAGGACTGAGTCCACTCTCACTCCTTTCAGCATGTGAGTTCCAACAGCGCCAGCAGCTGGTGTGAGAGCACCATGACTTCCGTTGTGCAGGCATCGCCTTTACCTCTCTGGTCCTTTGAACGCCGAGGTCGAGTTGCAGTGCTTCTCATTTTGGTGACGGGAAGCACACACTCCCTAGTGGAGTTATTTGTTCTTTGTTTTTTGTTTTTTGGTTTTTTACGTTCCTAAATTTGCTTGTATGTATACGTGAGGTTCAGATTGCTGAGATTTCTCCGCATGGAAACATCCATGTGTTTCTTGAGGAATCAACATGCTATTTTTTAGTAACCAGTTTCTCACAAGCTGTTTAGTAAAGTAAATGTAATAAATTTTTGAAGACTCCTCAAAGAAGAGATGTGCAGATTGATACCTTGTTTCTGAGTGTCTTATTGGAACTTCAAGAAGAGGCAAGAAAATGGGAAAGCTACTTGGAAAAACAATTTGATACTTCCTTAAAATGGTAAATATGTAGAAACCATATGAATCACACTTCTCCTCCTGTGTATATACCTGAGAGAAATTAAAATATAACCAGACACAACCTTGTACACGAATCTTCACAACATTTTGTTCAATTGGGTTGTCAAATGTCCACCCAAATCAGTTGATGAGTAGAGAAATGTTATGTGCCGTACCCATACAGTGGGACTTTCGGCAATAGAAAATAATATAATACTGACACGTGCTACAATTTGAATGAACCTTCAAAACATGATGCTAGGTCGGTGGTGCTGAACCTATGGTATGTGTGCTGCAACCAGCCATTTGTTATTAAAAGCTCTAAAAGATTTGCCGTCACTGTGCTGGGCGAAAGAAGCTAGACACACAAGGCCACATATATGAGTCCATTTTGTGAGTCCATTTATATGATATGCCAGAGTAGGCAAATCTTTAGGTAGAAAATGTAAATTAGTGATTGCCAAGGTTTGGGAAAGGGGTAGAGTAGAATGAAGAATGAGTGTAGATAGGAATAAGACTTCCTTTGGGGGCAATGAAAGTATTCTAATGTTAATAATGGCAATGGTTGTACAGCTTTGTGAATAAGCTAAAACTGGCTGCATCGCATACTTTAAAAGGATGAGTTTAATGGTGAATACATTTTATCTTAATGAAATTATGATTGAAAAGTAACGATAAATATAAAGCTACCCGTGAGAAAAAAGTGCAAGAATGTGCGGACCATCCATAGTGTGCTTTCCACAAAGGTGAAATTTCATTATTTAGGGCATTCTTTATTTATTTATTTATTTATTTTTTTGTGGTGCCGGGGATTGAACTCAGGCCCTTGTGCTTACAAGGCAAGCACTCTAATCACTGAGCTAAATCCCCAGCCCCAGGCTATTCTTATAAAGCTTATCACAAAGTAACATTGTAAGTTCTTGAAACACCAGCTGATTGCATTATGCTAAAAGGTCACTGAGTGGAAA
Organism: Hystrix cristata; assembly: GCA_004026905.1. NCBI lineage: Eukaryota > Metazoa > Chordata > Mammalia > Rodentia > Hystricidae > Hystrix > Hystrix cristata. Next base: position 26,841 of record PVJO010011582.1, on the reverse strand, counting down.
CGTGATGGCTAGTTTTATCCTAACAGTGTGTGTTCCCGTGATGGTGGTGGGGAGTGTTCTCTGCTGTTACAGCACTATTTGAAGGCAAGGAGATTGAGCAGGTTTATAAAAGACGGTGTCTGTTTTATGCCATTTCCAGTGCTAGATTCAAGATTGCTTGCTGAAATGGTCAAGGTGCTAGAAACTTGTTGGACTAATTAGGTCAATAAATACGATTCTAACTCAGGGTGAAAGATCAGATGGATGAAAGACTGAGAAGTGTGCATTAGATTGTGAAGAAATAATTTGTTTCTCACATTTTCACGACATACAGAGTGTACTGAATTATTTCTTTGATATAAACATTATGTGTGAATGACGTATCTTCCATGAATACCTGAATTGATGTGAGTCATTCCTTTAGCCATGACAGCCCTTTGCGATTAATGTTTTACTTTCTCTAACTTCATGTGAGTAAGCGTACTGTGTTTCCAGTTAGTGCCTCCTCCTTCTTGGGTTTTCCCAGGTCCTGTTGATGACTCTGTGAGAGTACTCTTCTCCTCGCTCTGTACGGTCCCCACCCCATGTCCTCACAGCATCCCCAACCTTGCACAACTGATACTTCGTGGCCGGCGTCTTCGCTTTTCTGATGCAGTCACGTTCATCAAGATGTTGCGTTATGATACAGGGGCCTGCTCATCAGGAAGATGCCACTATTGTGAACACTGTCGTCTCAGTAGCAACAGTTGGGAACTTCGGTACCCCACTGAAGTAAAGGACAGCACAGCCAGGCAGGTCAACAGGGAAGGAGGAAAGTGAACTGTAAGCCAGCTACATCTAGCAGAGAGCTGTAGCACATTCTGTGTAATGCAGTATCATGTACATTCTCTGCAGCGCATGTGGAATGTTCTCCAGAATAGGCCACTTGCTAGGTTAGGAAAAAAGCTCAATGAATTTAGAAGGTTAAAAGTAATACAAAGCACCTTTGCCAATTATAATGTAATTAAATTAGAAATCAACTACAGAAAAAAACGGGAAGCTTAAAATATGTGGAAATTAAATAGCACACTGCTAAATGGCCATCGGGTCAAAGGAGAAATCAGAAACTACACTGAGATGAATGAAATCAAAGATACACCATACACAAACTTATAGGATATTTCTAAAGCAGAGTTTACAGGAAAACGGGGCTATAATCACCTGTATTAAGAAAGAAGAAAGTTCTAAATTCAATTAGCTAACCTTCTATTTTAAGATACTGGGAGGAAGAAAGAACTATCTGCTCCTAAATCAAGCAGAAGAAAGGAAATTAGGATTAGAGCAGAAGTCAATAGAAAATAAAAACTCAATATAAAACAATTGAGCCTTTAACATTTTTCAAATTTTTAAAGTTTACCAATTATAATACATTGAATTAAAATGTTTGCAGAATATTAAAATATTTGCCAGGAATATTTTTCACAAAATAGGTGACATATTTTCTTAATATGTTCCAATGTGCTCTCATAAAAAGCAAAACTTCATGAAAATAGCCACCAGGAGCTGCCTGTTTCCAAATTCAGATTCCCTCGGAAACTGTCAACCAAACCACAAACCCATTTCAATCCCCAGCTGTTGAGAAATCTTGTCCAGTGGTAAGCATACATCAGGGAGTTAATCAGATCTATTCCTTGTACTTCTACTTCCAGCTATGTGACTTGGGGCAAGGTGCTGATTCTCGAGACCTATTTCCCTTACCTGTAAAATAGAAGTAATTTCTTCAATAAGGAATATATGAGATAACGTACATAAAAAGACAGCTTTGATGCCTGGCTTATAGGAGATAAGGTGATTATTAGTATCCATTCTATATGCAGTTGATGATTTAAAACTTGAACAAGAGTCTAATTGCCCACATTGCATTTGTGTATATATGTGAGTATGCTTGAGAGAAAGAAGAAGAAAAAATATCTAATGTGAAGTCTACCACATCCCAGGCTTCATGCTAGTTATGTTTTCTGTAGTTAGATTATACCTGACAGTATGGACAGATTTCACTATGTTAATAATTACTGAAATGTTTAAATTGGGTAAAATGGATACCCTAGCCTAAAACAAGCAACTGGTTATATATTTGTTTTTTTGGTCGGGTGGGGGTGCTGGGGACTCAGGGCCTTGTGCATACTAGGCAAGTGCTCTACCACTTGAGATAAATCCCCAGCCCCAGCAACTGGTTATTATAACGGCCAAACATTTGGGCCCTCCCAGTAACAAACTATTTATAATCTCCCATTTCTGTTTGTATTCTTTTGGTGGTGGTATATTATTCTGTGCCTCAGTTATTGGTTACTCAAGCATACTTCTTTGTTGTGCAGTTCTGTCACTTAGCTTAGACTCCAAGCTATGGCGTGAAAGCTCTCCGGCACATTTATGAGCCGATAAGCAAGGTGACTGATTAAATCTTGTTTTTGCATAGAGTGTATTTTGGCAGGCATTTTACGCCTGTTGTGTTTCGTGCAGTTGGCGATGTGAAAGTTGCAGGGTGCTTCTTAAAATTTCAGTGTGACTATAGATACAGATCCCCTGGGAATCTTGTTATACATAGGGGGAGGCCTGGGGGGCGAGGTGGAAAATTCCTGCTTCCAATAAGCTTCCGGGCACTGCCCGGGTGGCTGGTCCTGGACACTCCGTGGAGAAGCCAAGGGGCCCAGGCAAGAGCCAGAAAGGCGGCGAGCCATCCGTCCTGGCAGTATAAATCCTGGTCCTGCCTGCCTGCCTGGGGCCTCTGCTTGACTTCCTTAACTGAGCATTGAAATGAAGTAGTTAGAAGTCCAGAGACATCAGTATTATAGTGGTCTAATAAGGTGGCAGAACGCCTCGTAATGCATTTTCTATAGTTCCTCTGTATCGTGGCCTGCCTCCCTCTCAGATCTCCTTCTACTGTATGTCGTTGGGTATGGACAGTGACGGGTGTGAGACATCTCCACTTCCGCTGTCTAGCGCTCTATAGCTGTCTCATTAGCCCTGATGGTAGCTTTAGCAAAGAACACCAAGTGAGACCTTCCTGTATCTCAGCAAGCCTTTTGTCACACAATGGAAGGAACCGTGTGTGGTTTTGTTCCGATGCCTAAGTGTGCGCTGATTGGTGCTTCCCGGGGAACCTGTTCTCAAACCCCGTTCACCGAGATGAGTGTGCAGATTGAGTCGCACCTGCAGAGTCCACAGGCTTGTTTTACATGAAATGTGACTCCGCAGGCAGCATTTTAGGATGTTTCAAATTGAATTCCTAATAGGAAATAGATGTGGCTTGACACGTAACACGTGCCATCTGATTTGTTACAGAACACAGAAGCAGTCGGAGGAAAGACAAGAGGAAAAGCAGCAGGAGAAAATGGGGAGGAACGAATAACCTGGCAGATGATGTGGCAGCGCTGAACCACGGGCTGGCAACCAAGGCGTTCCCTGCTTACGGAAACAAAACCGACAGCCCGAGGGACAGGAGGCCCCACAGAAGGACCAAACGCTTTTTATCCTACCCACGGTTTGTGGAGGTGATGGTGGTGGCGGACAACAAAATGGTTGTATACCATGGACCAAACCTTCAACACTATGTTTTAACCTTAATGGCCATTGTAAGTACATTCAAAAGAAGTCATTTGTCCTCCAAATGTGCCTCTGGGGAAGGGGTCTCCCGCAGTGCTTTGGAGGAGCATTTGGGGCTGTCCTTTCATCCAATCAGGCAAATGGCAGAGGGGAACTTACAGTTATTCGTTGACTGCCTTTTTATAATGATGATAGTGGTTATCAGTACTGAGTGGTTGTTCTGTGTTTTATATGAAATTTGAATGTGCTTCTCACTTAGAAGGTGTAATTTCTAATCCGGCTGGGCTGGATTGTTATCCCATTTTATAGATAAGAAGACTGAGTTTCGGAAGAGTTAGGTCCCTTGCCGGTGGTCACATGAAGCTAGCAAGGTTCTTAGACATGGCCTGTGACCTGTAGCTTGTCCGCTCCACAAAGCCATGCTCTGTGCTGTATGAACTTTCACAGCCAGGCGTGGCTCTTTGGGAACACACTACTGTGTGACACTGTTGCCAACCACAGTCCCCCATGGAGCTTTAAAAAATGCAGTTGCCACCCATAGCATGTTCTTACACAGGATTCTCAGTAAGTAGCCCTGGAGTGAAGCCTGAGAATCACTTTTCTTTGCACTTCCATAAGAAATTGAAAACATGATAAATTTGCGTGATTAAAACAGCCCAGCAGAAACCAAAACCACTGATAAAAAGCAAATATTTTCTGTGCAGTTTTCCCAGTGTCTTCCCAGAAGCTTTCTGTTGCTTCTGCCTAGCCCTGCCCAACAAAAATATAATGCAAACATTGTTAATTCTAAATTTTTAGCAGGTATTTTTTAAAGTAACAAGAAATAGGTAAAATTAGTTTTAACAATATACTCCATTTTATGTCCAAATATGGTAATTCCAGAATTTCTTAATGAGATGGCTGGGTATGGTGGCACAGACCTCACTCCCAGAATTCCTGAGGCTGAGGCAGGAGGATGGTGAGTCCAGAGCCAACCTGGACTGCATAGCAAGACAGTGTATAAAAAAAATAGGTACCTTATTAAGGACTTGACTTATTTTTTTTCACACTAAGTCTTCAAAACCCAGTACATGTTTTACTTTCATGGCACATGTCAGGGCAGACTGGTCATGTTGCGCATGCTCCACAGTAGCCGTGTGGAATGAGTGGCCCCTGTCCTGGGCCACTCTAGACATTTCTTAGGCACGTATGTTTGCACATGGAGTTGGCCCTCCGTACCCATGTTGCCCCACCTTTGGATTCAACCAACCATTGTTCTGAAATGTTTGGGAAGGAGCTTCATCTGTACCGAGCATGTACAGGTATTTTTTCTTGTCCTTATTCCCTAGACAATACAACGTAACAACTATTTACATTGTTTTGGGTATTACTAGTAATCTAGGGGTGACTTAGAGAACTCGGGAGGATGTGGGCAGGCTCTATGTAGGTGTGCGCCATTTCACTGAAGAAGTTCATGCATCCTCAGAGCTTGGTATCCCCTGGAGTCCTGAGCCAGTCTCCCCAAATACAGAGAAACAGTGATCTGTCTTTTTTCCAGACAGAAGGGGCGCATGCTCATATACTCTCTTCTGTTCAAAAGAAAAGTGTTAGAAATTGTTCCACAGCAGCTCCTAGAGACCTGCTCGCACTCCATTCCTCCTGGATGACCTAGTTCACCTGAACGGTACTTATTTTCAGTGAGTTCCCCCAGACAAGTGTGAAAAGCCTCCATGTTTGGGAACGTTGGTTTGGGATTTCTTCTTGCCTCCCCTGGCCTGTGATTCTCCTGGCTCGCCCCTCACTGCTGTGGGCTGTTCCCTTGTGTGCCTCCCCTGTGGACCTGCACCCCTTCTCACCCCGGTGCCCTTGCTCAGTTCCATGTGCCCAGCCCTTGTGCCCAGGAAGGAGGAAAGGGAAAACCCAATCAGGCTTGCACAACCCAAGCTCTGTGTCCACCCCATAATTTCTGTCATAGAAATTCTGATTACAGACATGAGCTTTGGATCAAATGACGGAGGAGCCTTGGACAAGTTACTTAACTGCTCTGAACATTAGTTTCCTCATTTGTTACACAGAAGTAACAGACCTTATTTAAAGTTTTGCTATTGGGACTAAATGCAAATGCATATGCAGTTTTCAGCAAAGATCTGGTCCACAATAATGTGAACACCAGCTCTCATAATGAAGTATAACAACACAAAACAAACCCAAAACAAGCCACACAGGCTTTGGGGATACACAAAGGTAATAGACACAGACAACAGCCAAGTATTAGCGAACATGGTCAATGTGATAGTCTGTAAATCGGCCACTCAGGACTAAGGGTGAGAGGAAAGAACTCAATGGGAAGTAAGATTCGGTGTTTTGGTACAAAGAACTGCTAAGTTGCAATGTGATTTCAAGGGAAAATGCCCTGGAATTTAAACTTGCTCGAGCTCATTATGATCTAAAACTGCCATCTTTGGATTCTACAGAGAGACTTTAAATACATGTTTGTTGACCGAATGAAAATTCAGAACTCCAAAATGCATGAAACATAAAAAGAAATGGAGCCCAGCCTAAGAAGTGATTGCTTATTGCTTACAGAGAGTTCGCAATTAACTTTGAAAAATTTATCTTGGTTGCAGGTAGCCTCTATCTATAAAGACCCAAGTATTGGAAATTTAATTAATATTGTTATTGTGAACTTAGTTGTGATTCATGATGAACAGGTAATAAAGTTTTTTTTTTCTTCTACCTGTACACAAAATGGCATCTCTGATTGGTTTGGATGGCAGAGACCAACCGTGATTCTTCTCTGTATTTAGGAAGGACCTTCCATATCTTTTAATGCCCAGACAACATTAAAAAACTTCTGCCAGTGGCAGCATTCAAAGAACTATCCAGGTGGGATCCGGCATGATACTGCTGTGCTTATTACGAGGTACATGAATTTCTGGTTTCTCAAATCTCTGTCTCTGGCCAAGGTTTGGGGTGCAGTCACATATTCCAGCCCTAGTTGGGGGTTTCTCGACTTGCACGCTGCCGACACGTGGACCAGACGATCTGCTGTGGGGACCAACCTGAGCATTGCAGGGTGTTTGGCAGCGTCCCTGGCCGCATTCACTGCTATCAGTAGCACACCCTCCCCTCAGATGTGACTCCCTCAGTGTCCCCAGACGTCTCCCTGGGAGGGGAGGAAGGAGGAACAGTCCTAGCTGAGACCTGCTAAGGCCAGCTAAGGAGAAATGCATTAGGCCAGCCTGACCCGGCAGCTGCTGTCACCTTGGTGCTTGTTGCCACCGTGCATCTGATTCCAGTGTTTCTGGTTTGAGTGACTGTGCAAGAAGCCCTAAATAGGGATTTTTTTTTTCTTTTAGTGTGAAATCTCACAGTTTTAAAACGGTAATGCCTATCTTGAAAATACTGCAAACATTATAACAGAGCAAGAAAGATGGCTGCTGGCCTGCTCATGCCTCCCGTGGTGGGGCACCTCTGACAATGGTTATAAACACTCCTTTTGTGGTCTTGGGGTGTTGCAAGAGTCCTTGCACATGTGCCCTACCACTGAGCCACACCATCATCCCTCTGCTTGCTCTTAAGTAAACTGAAATACAAAGCATTTAGCACCCTCTCAAGAATGTTCTCGGAGTCTTTATAAAGTTCCAATCACTTACTGTAGGGCGCTGGGGAAAGTCCTGGTCAGAGAGGTCTCTGATTGCTCTGTGGCTAGCCTGGCAATGCAGACTTCTTATTGCAGCTTTTAACCTTCGAATCGGTGCTTCCCAAACTTTTCTGTGTCGTGGTGTTGTCAGTTTGCCGCCTGTGACTGCCCCCCAACCAACGTGTGGTGTTGTGAATGTCTCTGAGGTATTTGCACATTTTGCTCTGTACTCTTTGGTGCTCCCAAGGCCTAAGACTGCTTTGTTTTCAGACAGGACATCTGCAGAGCTCATGACAAGTGCGACACCTTAGGTGAGTCCTCTCTGTGTGTCCTCTGTGACTGGAACAGCTCACTGCATGTTTCTGTTACAAGCCACAATCGCTTTTTAAAGTAAATCCTTGTTGTTCTTACCCTCTTCTAATAGGTCTTGCTGAACTGGGAACCATTTGTGATCCCTATAGAAGCTGCTCTATTAGTGAAGATAGTGGGCTGAGTACAGCTTTTACAATTGCCCACGAGCTAGGCCATGTGTAAGTTTCTCTTTCATGATTCCTTTTATTCAATTCCGAGCAACCTAAAACTTTTGTTCCTTTGCATCAAGGTGTGTTACTTGACTTTGGAGGATATAAGATACTTCCCAAGTCACAGCAGAATTTTCAGGATTGGAAGCTTTGAATGTAATTGGGAGAAATGACTTGGTCTTCAGAAAGCTGAGTAAATGTAGCATGCGCTCTTCAGCCATGGCTTATGTGTGTCTTGGGTAAAACTGTTGGTGCTTGATATGCAAACCTTAATTATATTCTCCCTTCCTGCTGGAAGCAGGAGGCATAGGGCTTTTCTGCTCCTTCCACTGAAGGACAGAGCGTATTAACTCCGAGCGCTTTCCTGACTCTACATCCCTGTCTAGGAGGGTCCCCCAACATTGTGCTGGCCTGTAAGATTGTTACAAATCTGGATCCCTCCTGACTGCAGCTGTAATTCGGACATTTAGCATCTGTGGGAAAGTAACAGCCTTTCGGAGGGAAGAGAGAAAGCAAAGATACAAAGCAGGAATCATTTCCTAGTTATGGTCACTAAGTGAAAGGACCTTTAGGAAACAACCTTTCCCTTTTGCTCTTTAGAGACAGAGCACAGTTAGAATATGGGGCACATAAATGTAAATTCGCTAGAATTATTCTGATTGTTGAACTGCACTGTTTTCTTTCTAAAATAAATCACTCGTACTCTGTATTTTTGAAATAATTTTCTGCAAAGATGTCATTAGTACAACAGAGCTGTATATCAATTTGTGTGTCAGATATTCACTTCATTTAGAGCTAACATCTATTAGCCAAGCGTTTTTATTCAAATATTTTTGTAAGATACCTTATATGCATCAGCTAGGCATAGAGCATGATGCACATGCACACACGCGCACACACACATACACACTCACAGAGGTATCGCCAAGTCAGCTCAATAAATACAGATGTATTAGAGTACACCCCTTTTTTTCACCAGTGAAGTATTCTTAGATGACCAAAATTTAGAACATGAGAGAAGCCTGGCTTTCAGTTTAGCAACTGTGGCAGGCTAGACCTGCTTCATCAGCATCTTCTCTATCCCACGGCTCCCAAGGCAGCTTCATGAAATGCAGGGGCTCCGAAAAGAGTTCTAATCCAGGTCTGCCACCCAACTAGCCCTGTGACCTTGATCAAGTGATTACACCCCTCTGCTCAGTTCCTCATTTGCAAAACACAGGTAATAGTACAGTCGGTCCTGGGTATCTGTGAGGGGCTGGTTCCAGGAACCTGGGTGGGTGCCAGCATCCTAAGATGCTCAAGCGCTTGGTATAAAGAGGCATAGTATCTGCCTAGCACCTGCACCCCGCCTCCTGAACACTTTAAACTATCTCTTGATTACCTGTAATACCTAACCCGGTGTAAATGCTGTGCAGATAGTTGTCACATTGTATTGTTTAGAGAATAATGACAAGGCGTGAAAACAGTCTGTACACAGGAGTGTTCTCCATCCGCAGCTGGTAGAAACTGTGGATCTGGCACCTGCAAATGTCACAGGCCCACTGTACTATTCATTGTGTCAAATAAGTGAGTAGAGGAAGTGAAGCAGCCAGAGCATCGAATGTCCTTCCTGGTGCATTGTGAATGCTGAAAAGTCCTGGTTATTGTTGTTTAATAAGTGTCCAACCAGGCTGGGGGTGTAGCTCGGTGGCAGAGGACTTGCCTAGCATGCATGAGGCCCTGGGTTCACTCCCCAGAACAATAATAATAATAATAATAATAATATTGCCCTCCTTAAAAATGTTCCATAAATATTTATTATTATTTAGCCCTTGAAATAAGCAAATATGCCTGATGTGTGAATGAAAATACATTTTCTTTATATAACGAAATAACTGATTTTACCGGGTCATGGTAGGGGTGGGGAATAAGGGCCGGCTCTTTTGTGCATAGCAGAACAAACTACGGTTTGAAGGCAGTGCTTCTGGGGGGGTTATTAGTATAAATATTGCAATGATCGTGCAGCCAGGAACTAAAAACCAGGACAGTCTTTGTTTTAAGAAAACAGACTCTTGAGCATTTAAAACTATTGATTACTAAGTGCAACCAAGAGAGGTCTTTTTCCATCCCTATTGTCCAGTAGAGGGGCCTACATTCTTTTAGAGAAAAAGGAAACAAAAAAAATTCTGGAACAGACTTACGACTTTTCCCTTTTATCCCCCTTCCCAGTACTGGGTTTGAACCCAGGGCCTTTACACCAAGTTACATCCCCAGCCCTTTTGATTTGTTGATTTATTTTTATTTTGAGACCAGGTCTTGCTAAATCACTGGCTTGCCCAGGCTGGGCTGGAACTTACCGTCCTCCTGCCTCAGCCTCACAAAGCTCTGGGATCACAGGTGTCCACTGCCGTGCCCAGCTACTGCTTTGTCTTTGCTCTGAAGCAGGCTACACACTGCTGTCTGACTCACTTATTCCTGTGTTCAGGATGAACTAGTGGAGGGAATCAGTCCCTCCTCAAAGCCAAACTGATCACGTGCATCAGTTTGTGACTGGCAGCTGTCTTCCTAGGAGAGGGGAGGCAGCAGGCAGCCTTTCTGGCCTTGTAACCAGGTGTTCAGCCACCTGGCAGAGGATGCTGGGTGAGCCATAGAATCAGTGCTTCCAGACGGAGAAAATGCGTGCTGTCCCTTCTTTCCCACTTCCTCTGCCTAGGCCAAGAGCAGAGTGCGTGCGCTCAGGCTGCTGTCCAGTTCCCTCACAGCCCTCTCAGGCAGAGCCTGGGGGTGAGGAATCCTTTGTGCCTGGCTTTTCAGGAAGCAGATACCAATCAGTTGGTGCTGGCACAGAGTGTGGAGTTATTTGCCATCCCTGCGTTAAACCAGCGGGCTGCCTGCTCTGGTTTCCATGATCAGCACTCTTGTGAGTTCTGCGGTGCTGTCCCGACACAGGCGCAGGGTTGGTCACCCTGACCCGAGAAGGGGGCTACTTGACCCACAGAGAGCCTCTGCTTAGCAAGCTTTGGGCTTTAGTTATATAGACACTGACTGGCTCTTTATATTCCTAACGGTGTCACACCCTGCCAAATCCTTCACTTTCAATCACCCTTTAAGAGATTATTGGGAATTCCGATTACTGTATTCTAGCACCAACTACAGCACATTCAGAGTTTTCGCAGTTCCACAAAGTACGCTTAAACCAAAAACCAGCCTGGTATGTGTCTTTTTATTCATTAAAGGTGCTTTACATTCAATTGGGTGAGAATTCTGTTGTGTTCTACACTCAGTCTTGAATTGCCTTAAATTTTTTTCTACTCAACTGATTCAGTTCTTATCTGTAATGCAATACCAGTTGATTTTTTTTTTTCTCTTAGACAGCTGTATTCTTGAAGCAGTTGTATCAGCCCAATCCCTGGGTGTGTTTATTGACATTCTCGTCATTGTCTCTTTGGCTTTAGGTTTAACATGCCTCATGACGATAACAACAAATGTAAAGACGAAGGCGTTAAGAGCACCCAGCACGTCATGGCCCCAACCTTGACCTTCTACACCAACCCCTGGATGTGGTCCAAGTGTAGTCGAAAATATATCACTGAGTTTTTAGAGTAAGACTTGAACTTTATTTGGGTACAAATCTCTGGAATCTGGTCTACATGGAGCGAACTAGTTGTGGGAAAGAAAATTGCAGAGTCAAACATTCCTTTTGAGTTGTTATTTTTGTTGACATTCCTTGAAGGAGGGGAAAAACCCTTTCTTTCATCTGTGTAGTTCCCAGCCTCATCAGGGTTTAGAACATTGGAGACCGAACTAAAGAAAAGGTTTGGATCTCAAAGGGAATGTGTAAATGTTGCTGGATTTGGGTAAAGCTTTGAAATTTGTTCAGTTTTAGAAGAGTGAATTTGATGCCATGATGAAGACCACAAGTATTTGTGGACTTTAACTTAGTAATTTTGGCTTGGAAAGGGCTGGGAGCTGAGCTGGTCCCTGGGAAGGTTGCGTGGGTGGACTGAAATTGCAGTGTACTCCACGCTGTTGAATCAAGGATATCATCTCTCCCCCTTTCTCTCTCTCCTCTCTTTCTTTCTTTTCTTTTCTTATTTTGTTTTTAGCTTCCTGCTAGGCTGCTCAAAGATCCAATTACATTATGCAATACCCCTGTGTCACAGATTTATTGTTCTTCTCTCCCAGATGTGAGAGAGGCTGATTGTCCCAAGTCACAATCCCTGGGTGTATATTTCTGCAACCACAGGGAAGAGAGGTTTATTAATCAGAACTCGCCGGGTGTGAATTTTCCAGGAGAGATGTGTGTAGAGCAGCAAGAGAATTAGAGGGTTGCCCTTTCTCCTTCTTAAGCAGGTGCTGCAAGGTGTTTTCTTTCTGTGAGTCACTGATTTGGTCTCTCGCTCATCCCCTCAGCAAACATTTAGTAAACATCTGCTTGCAGCTTAGATAAAAGAGACACTGTCCGTATTCTTAAGAAGCTTACAGTGCATTGGGAAAGAGTAAAACAAAATAGACGCTTGGCCCAAATGTGATCAGTGCTGTCACAGGTATATATTCCCTACTGACTGTGTCACACACAGCATGTTGTTTGACCAAGTATACAGCAAACACCTCACCTCAGCTTCTAGACTAGCCCTTGGTTGAAGGGAATAAAACGAAGTCCAGAAAGAAACCGTCCTTGCTGCCGTTAGATTGGTGGGGTGATCGTACGTGTGTCAGAGGCCTTTGACGTCCCCATTCTCAGATCCACTTGTTTCTGCCTCCCGCAGCACTGGATATGGCGAATGTTTGCTTAACGAACCCGAATCCAGACCCTACCCTTTGCCTCCCCAACTGCCAGGTCTCCTGTATAGCGTGAATAAACAATGTGAACTGATTTTCGGACCAGGATCTGAATTGTGCCCATATATGGTAAGTGTTTGGAGTTGTTCCTGCCCTCGTCTGTGGATTCTGGGCTTCTTTTTATTTGTGGTTTCCCACTGGATTCTTGTTCTCACGTACCCAAGGAAAAGGTGAGAATAAGACAGACTGCTGGCGATCTCAGGATTTACAATGCTGAGGACAAAGAGGACATTGCGCAGGGCTGTGGCGATTTGCCTGCGTTTTCTTGCTCCACTCTGATGACCGCCCCAAGGGAGATGCCATCATCACTGGCATTTACCTGTGAGAAAGTGAGGCTCTGAGAGCACGCTAGTGTGGCGTTCAAGCCAAGCAAGAATCACAGCTACTCACAACGTGCCTTGAAACCTCAACTCAGAACCCACAATTCCAGTGATACTGAACATGTTCCCTGGTCTCCTCGGGCCTCAGTGTCCCCATCTGTGACATGGGGAGGTATTGCAGAGACCCCCTGGTGCCATGTGTATCTCGGATGTATGGTGCTCCCCTTTTATACCACTATGTCCCACCAGGCCCAGAAACACACCTCACAGGCTGTCCTTTATATGCCATGGAATGTTTTTGTTTGTCATACCAAGAAATAAACCCTTTCCCCAGACAACCTATATGTCATTGGCAAAATATTAGTTGAAAGTGATCTCGCTTCATTTTCTACCAGCTTAATCTTATTGTCTCTTGCTTGTCATTCAACTGAATGGAGCAGGTGCAGTGTAGACGGCTGTGGTGCAATGTGAACAGAGAGAATCAAGGTTGCCAAACGCAGCACACACCTTGGGCTGACGGGACGGAGTGCGAGCCTGGAAAGGCAAGTAGCACCCCATTCTATCCTGTTTAGGGGCGCATGTGGAGATGTGGCTGATATTTAGGTACAAGACAATTCAGTCTGACTTAGCTTGCATAATATTTTTTGAGGAGGAGAGTTTAGCTTACTATGACGACTACGAAATGTCCCTTAAAGCAAGTACTCACAGCAGATGTATGCCTAGCATTAGTGCCTCAATTTTAAGACCTCTCCGTGTAAGACGTTCTCTCATTTTAGCTTTCCTAAAACCCCAGTGTGCTTCTGAACTGAGGGATACATTTAGTGGGCAATATTGTTTCTATTTTCTTCTCTCTCACACTTTTGGAAGTGGCACTGGGATATTCTTATGAAGTTAATGGAGCATCTTAGAATCAAGGAAATACAGAAATACAGTAAGCTTACTGTGTTCATTACTATACTGTTAGGCTATTTCCCAACCTGTATCATTTGCTTTAAGGAGCTCTGAAGTCACCTGATACATACATCACTCTAGGTTCTCAGGAGCCGGTGAGAGTGGCTCCCACTGATTTGTCCAGAACTAAACTCTATCTGTGGTTTGTGTGGCCAGTGATCACAGTGCCTCACACACCTGGGAATATGATTCACTTGACCTTCTGCACCTAGCATGCAGCTAAAACAGTGGTGCTGTGTTGGTAATACCCCACCCACAAAAAAATTGATTATAAATTTTAGATGTAAATCCTGATTTTTTAAAAAGAATCCATGGAGATAATAACATTCTGCCATGTACCAGTGGTCCAACCCCTGGGCTGTATTTCGGAGGCCTGTCATCCTCATAAGTTTCCATTTTTCCCTCTTCCTCCCATTATCCACTACACTCAGTAAGAATTTATTCACATCTTCTTTTCCTCTGCTTTACCTTGTGGAATTAACAGCACCTAGAGTAGCTCCTTGGAAAGGGTCCTAAGAGGTGAGATAATTTTATTCTCCCTCCTTGGTTTTCTGGAGAACTGAACAAAGCAGGGCGATTTGCCTAAGATCATGCAGATCATCTGGGTAGTGCTACCCTGCAGCCTCCCCGACAGGCCCTCGTTCTGTCCACTACTGCATCAGAAGGGACAGCAGAGGGGAGTGAAGTCAGGGGCCTTAGCTCAGCTCGCAGTGCTCAGTCAGTTTCCACTGGCCACCCGGGAGGACTCACAGTTTCTTCTCTCATCTCTCAAGGTGGTAATAAACTCAGTGAGTGAAGAGGAGCTGGGTTATTTGGTTAAATCATAATGAAGATGATTTCATATTTGACTTCAGCTAGTGGCAAAGTCAGCTTATTGTAACTTCTCTGTGTCTGCGACAGCCACAGTTGGCAGCAGAGCTTTCCCAGGAAGAACCTAACAAAAACTATGTAGTCATGATAGTTTTTAGAGCTTATGCTGTCCTAAAAAACAGAGGTGTGTCTCTACACAAAGAGTGAAGCTGCACCTTTTGCAGGACATTGCTCAGGGTGCTGGTGGCCATAAGATCACAGGCCTATGCAGGAATCTGTTTCTCTGGTTTCCGTGGCAACCATTAAACTTTAAGTCCAGTACTCTTACATACTCAAGGTAGGTGTCCAGAATCTTTCTAGACACAGTAACCCAGACAGCTGCTAGTGGCTGATGAGAGATGACAATCAACTTGACGTCTGCTTGACAGTTTGGTGAGTTGGTTTGGGTTAGAGCCACCAGTTACATTACTTAAGCTGAATCTGTTTGCTCTCAGCAGAATCACTGGTATTATGTTGTGGCTCTTAGTCAACCTGACGCACCCATCCGCTGGGTCTATTTCTGACACATGTTATTGCTGGAAAAACCACAGCAAAGAAAAATTCTCAAGAAGATAATGAAGCGACTTGCGTTTAGTGACACTGTCATGAGTGGGGTGCCAGCCTCCGCAGTGGTGGGCTCCCCAGCCACTTCTGGAATGGGAAGCGTGACAAGGTCAGCTGATCTTCTGTTTGTGCATCGCAGCAGAAGTGAGGGCGATGTGAGGTAATCTGGGAGTTTCTGAGAGAGAGGCTGGGGCGAGATTGCAGAAGACCCCATCTCGAGTGCTGTGTCCAGCCGGAGCAGGAGGCTTCACGCACGCATCCAAAGGGCAGGCTCCTGACACTTGGGAAAGCAGCTGTGCAGAGAAGGTGATAGGCGCATTTTATCTGTATATCAAGAAAGTGGCTGGGTAGATCTAAGAGCTTTTATAAAAGATGCGGCTATATTAAAGATGCGGGCATATATAAACAGTATTTATACATTTTACAAATGCCACGGAAGTAGATAGTTGGCATAGAAATCCTTTGTGATTTTTTTGTTTTGTGTTGATTTCATGGAATTGGCAGTCTGCCTTTTCCTATGTACAGGCAATAAGCAAATTCTGACTCCTTTACTGCTGGTTGGTTTCTTTCTTCCTTCTTTCTGTCTCTCTCTCTCTCTGTCTCTCTCTCTCTCTCTGTCTCTCTCTCTCTCTCCGCCCCCCAACCCCATCTCTCTGTTTGACACTCTTGTTTCAAGCCTTCTTGGAATGAAACTGACCTCTAAGTCCCCTTTCCAAACTTTTTTCAAGATGTATTTATGTAAAGTATCAGTTAAACGGTTTCGGACACTTTTAAGACAGGCAGACTTTATTCTGGCTCCAGTTCCTCCAGCCACTTAATGCTTTGCTGTGATGTAATGGCTATTGCCAGAGGTAATGATGACTTGTCAAATTTGTCTGGTGAAATACATGGTCAAGGTGCATATTTCCCAGACAGCTCTCATATCCAGCCTCTCTTGCTTCACATTTTTAATCAGAATTTTTGTTTAGTAAGGGACCATGGGGATGTTTGCGTGTAATGCCGAATGGTAGTGCTCTGATAAATCTTGATCCTGCTTTGTTCTGAGTTTATGATGATGCTTAATGGGAATAATGCTCACATGGAGCTTGCGCTTGTGTGGAGGTAAAGTCTATAGAATAGAGAGGTCAAGAAATGCAAGTGTGCAGTGCCAACAGTACACATGCTTTTGTTGACAGTTTCAGCCTTTCAGAAATGACCCTGTTTGTCCACATGAGGAGGCAGCATGGCTGTAACTGAGCGTATGCCCTGTTGGGTCAATTGTCTGTGTTTTGCTCTCATTTCTGTTCATTGCTGATATCTGGCAGTGACCCTCGTGTACCTCCATTTTCTTTTCTGCAGAAACGGGAGTAATAATAGCACCTGCTTTAGAGTGTATAGTGAGGATTAAATTAATGATACAGGTTGAGTATCCCTTATGTGAAGTGCTTGAGACCAGAAGTGTTTCAGATTTCAGACGTGTTTGGATTTCAGCATATTTGCACATACATGTACATAACAAGATATCTTGGGGATAGGACCAAAGTCTAAACACAGAATCCACCTATGTTTCTCATACGCTTTACACATACATACACACAGCATGAAGGCGATTTTATACGATAATTTTTAGTGTTCCTTTGTTTTGACTATTACCCGCTACATGACATCAAGTATGGAATTTTACTAGGGGTATCATCATATTGGCCCTGAAAAAGTTTTGGATTTTGGATCATTTCAGGTTTTGCAATTTGGGGGAGGGGTGATAAACATGAAGTGCAGTGCCCATGTCTATGGTCCCCTTCCCTTCCCATTTTGCGTGTCACCTTTTCATGTAGCACCTCATGTCACACGCTGCAGAGCTTTGGCAGGCGGCCCCCGTGTTTGGCAGTGGAAACAGGCTTCATTGATTTGCCCAAAGCCAGCATTAGTTTTTGCAAGAACCACCACTGCAGCCAGCCCTGTTTCCCTGCTGACCTTTGTCCCTCTGCACCTGCTTTGTCTTATGTGGCAGCCACTTGCCATAGGTGGCTAAGGGGAGCTTGATCGGAGTTTAAGTGCAAACTGCACCCCAAGTTCTGAAGAGTAAATATGCAAGAAAACAGTATATAAGCATTTCACTACCATGGTCCCATCTTACCCTCTGTGGTGTGCTCGAAAATGTTTTGCAGATGCCTGAAATCTTGGCTGGCACTGAACCCTGTACATATTATATCTTTTCCTGTACATATGTACATACCTGTGATAAAGCTTAATTTATGTATTTGGCTCAGAAAGAGATAAACAAAAATAACTACTAATAAATAGAACACTTATAATGATATTCTGTAGTACACGTTTTTTAGGACTTATTTCTGGAACTTTCCAGGGGATATTTTCTGACTGGTTGATCATTCATAAGAACAGTTCAGAAAGCAAAGCTTCAGATAAAGGGAACAACTGTCATGATTTGCAGATTGAGTACTTGTAGAAATAATGATATTTTAGATATACTAGGATAAATAGAATACATTAAAATTGACTTCAGGTTTTTTTTACTTTTTAAAATGTGGCTTCTAGAAATTTATACGTGGCTGTGTTTCCTTTCTGCTGGAGGACTGGGGGCTCCAGCCACCTCTCTGCTTATCTGTATGCACATTTCTTCCAAGAGCTGCTGATAGCTACTGTAAAGACCAGAATAAAGTGACTTTCAGAGAGGGATGTGGCCCTGCTGCCACCACACGCTCCTCGGGTACTGAGCTGCCCTGGATTAGGATGCAGCACCAGGGAAAGGGCCGTGTCCTCAGCACTGTAAAAGGGTAATTACCAGGGAGGAGGCCCTGAGGGCGGGAGGAAGCTGAATTACACTCTTCAGATGACTTGTCCCCAACCTGCCCAAGGGGTGGGGCTGCTCCTCCTAGTGGGCCTGGTGTCTGCTCCTTATTATCCCCTCTCCACACGCCTGGCGCCCCACCCCTGCCCTCCACCTGGCTTCTGCCTCTCCCTGTGTCCTCCCTGCGGATAAATCACAGCCGCCGCTGCTCCACTTCAGAGATCTGAGCAAGCCTCAGGGTGTCCCCCTCCCGCCACCACTCTTCCTTTGTCCACTGCTCAGTGACCTTAGCTCCGTGTCACGGCTTCACACCCCAACAATGGCAGAGGGTCGGAATGGGCTTCCCTGCGCTCTGTCCTGCTGAGGTGTTTGATTTTATTTGATTTATTTTTTTTTAACATCATGCCCTTTTCCTGCTGCAGGCTGGAGTTTCTGAAATTATTAGTAACAAAAAAGTAATGAAGTTTGGGGCTGTCTGTAAGTGCTTTCTTGGGTTGAGTTTATGGGAATCATGTAATTAGCGCCCTCTCTCCCTCTCTTCCCTATTTAGTTAAAATTGGGTTTTCTAATCCACGGGGACTTTAAAGCATTGCATTTTTCCACTCCCATAACATCTCTAGGCCTTGTTAATGGAGATTCACTATGCAGATGCTGTACCCGGCTGTGGCCTGTACCCTCTGATCTGCCTGTTTCCACTCAGTTCTCCAAATACATGGACTAGATGAGCAGTTTAAAGGTGCCACCAGAGTCCCCCAACCCACCTGCCAGGCTATAGCCATGCACTTGCAGCCAGTCTTTTTCGAGCCGGCTGCAGGCACAGCCTAAAATCAGTAAGCATGAGGTTAAAAACCCAAAGTGTCCATTATTCACATGGGTGATGATTTTGCAGTGCTGCAAACCAGCATGGGAAAAATATTATGGTTGGGTTATCATACAGGAACTCGCAGCACCAGCCTCTCCCTCACTGTTCCCCTTGTTAAACACAGCACTGCAAGTTTGGGTTTTGTGTTCCCAAAGAAATGGAGGTCCCTGTGATTGATGGATCCTGGGGAAGCTGGAGTCCCTTTGGAACCTGCTCGAGAACATGCGGCGGGGGCATCAAAACAGCCATTCGCGAGTGCAACCGACCAGAGTAAGTCCTAGAGTGGGTCTCTGCTACCACCGGGGTGGTGAGGGAGAGATGTCAGAGGGAATACTTGGGTAGGGGTGGGTGAAGACCTTGGTCGGGACTGCCTAGACTCATAGTGCCCCAGCCCTCTCTGCCCCGGCTCCTACCTCTGTGTTACTGTTTTTCTCTCCAGCCCCTTTGCTGTTAGGTTTGTCTACCGCTTGATGCTTTCCCCATTGGTTGGTACCTCCCACCATCAGATACACAAGTATATGGTGTAAACAAATTTGACAACTTTATTCCTACCCCAACCCTGCTATAAGAAATTATCCCTGAAAAATAATTTGATGTGTGTCATTTCAGACTTTTAAAAAGTTGTGGATAGGGGCTGGGGGTTTAGCTCAGTGATTAGAGTGCTTGCCTTGCAAGCACAAGGGCCTGAGTTCGATCCCTGGCACCACAAAAAAAAAAAAAAAATTCAAAAAGTTGTGGATATAATATGTATTACATGGCATAAGGATCATATAATTTAAAATAAGACTCATATGCTTTTTCAACTCTACTCTGTGTCCTAGCCTTTTGAAGTTTAAAGTCAAGCCTTTAGTCTAACTGCAAATGTGATGATTTCTTTACAAATTGAAAAGCTGGTATCTGCATTGAGCAAAATTATTATTGTACAGTAAACGCTTTATCTCGAATAGGAGACACTTTATAATTGTTTTTAAATTTTGTTTCAAGGATATTCCATTCAAAAGAAGTGTTTAGCACTTTTTTGTGTTAGGATTTTCCCCCTTTTCTAAGAATCTTAGAGCAGTCCTGGAAGTAATGTAGAGAGATATAAATCATTCCAGAACTGGAAGGGCTGGACAAAGAAAGTCACCCAGTGTGAAGCTATCAGCAAAAAGCGTCTTGAGCTTCAAAGTGAAAGAGACATTCCTGGATTCAGAAGTTAGGAACTGGTCATAAAAGACCTCCAGTAGAGGTCCTCTCCTCGCTGTTTGTACTGGGGGTTTGAAAACAGTTGAGTTCCGAGTTGAATGTGGGCACCGGTATCAGGTCGTTAAGACTCCTCCAGTCATTTGCACTGTAGGATGTCCCTGCTCATTGACGAAGGAGATGGACTCTGAATATTGAGGTTACAGGGCTTTGGGGGAGGCCATCCGCAGGGAGAGAAAGGGATGCAGAGCGAGGAACCTGAGACCCGGGCCTCAGTGTAAAGCCCGCGTGCCCTCAGGGAGAGGTGCCCTCAGGGAGAGGTGTGAGGAAGTGGTTGCTGTCAACCTTCTCAAGGTGCTTAAGGCAGCAGAACTCCCTTCGTGGGAGCCCCCCTGTTCAGGCTTTGACTGGCTCTTAGAATAGAAAGTCATGCTGCATCTTTGTGATCCAACATGTTTCTAGTAAGGACGCTGGATTATTTCTTTTTTTCACAGTATTGGTATAAGAGTGTATTTAGTTAGCATCCAGACATCTGACGCTGTGTTTTAAGAATATTTTCTCCTAAAAGCAAAAAAAAAAAAAAAAAAAGCCAATCCCTCCCCAAATAGTCTTGCTCTGTGTAATTATGCTGTACTCATGACAAAGCTGTAGAAACCATACACTTTCTAATTTTGGACCCCAATTATGCTTTCTAATTTTGCACCCCTAATTTTTTTTAATGAACTGGTATGTGGTCCTACAGATTGGCCCCCAATATTTTGTCTTTAACGTTCATTTTTTAATCTCCCTTTGATCCGTGTCTTACGCCAAAGAGGATCCTACATCCTGGTTGGCAAAGACAGTCCCAGTGTGTGTCTGCTCCCTTGGGGAGGTTACTGTTAGCTCTCACTTTTACTGTCAGGTGTCCTGAATTGGACAACTTATTACTTGGTGTACTGGCCCATAAAAACATGCACAAGAGTAAATTTTAAATCAGGACCATCAGTAATAAAACAAGACCAGGCATTGGAACTCTGCATTGTCAGGCCACTGGGCACTATCCTTAATATTTTGTGTTCGGAATTTGGCTCTGAGCTTCCTGGGGCCTGGAACAAAATGATTCATAGAATGGTTCAGTCCATTAAAATAGAAGAAATCACACAGTTCCTTAGGAAAGGCAGAGAATTTCCCTTTGCTGGGGCTTCTGTTTCGCTTTTAAATTAGGAGATTGGTTAAATTTTAAAATATAATAAATTCATGGCTTTGAGAAAAAGAGCAGACTGTGAACTAAATATTTCCCACTTACTCTTTCTCATAGCAACTGTTTGTGAAACCTTTCTTTAGAAGAACATTAAAGAGATAGATATATATATATATAGATATATATAGATATATATATATATATATGGTTCATCCACAATAACAAATTTCACTTTTGGCTGTAAGAATGGAAGCAAGCTTTGTTTGAAGCAGTTAGTTTGCATGAACTTCTTTCCAAATGGAAGAACCAGTGACTCATAAAGAAACACAATATCAGTCTGCAGGCTGCCCCATCCCGACCAGCAAGGATGGGCTGGTGCAGCCGCCTCCTTTCATGTCTAATCCTTGAAGGCCTTTTCAGCACTCTCTGCAGTTGGCCCTCAGACTCCGTCTGAAGGCCTGCAGGCATAGGAACCACACTCCTCCTGAGCCTCCTCTTGGATCATTAGAGATTTCTTGTGCTAACCTAAATCTGCCTTCCTCTGTTCCTTCTAAATAAACATAGAAGTTGATACCCATTTGCAGACCAAAGTTGAGCTTTCTTTACAGGTAAAGTACACCTGTGATGACCTTTGCAAGATTACATCCTAAATTTGGCCGCACACTACCCCCGTTTCCTCTGCATTCTGATAGGCATGGCCATGTAATGTGCGCTCGAAGGAAATGCCGACTTGGCTGCATAAAATTGTAATTCATCCAGCAATTGTCTTAAAGCCCTCCCATCCCTATTTAACATGCAGTATCTTTAAAGGATTGTGTTAGTTGGAAAATGTGGTTAATATTATTTTTTAAATCTGTACTTTCTGTGATTTTCAGTATTTGCCTAAAAGAAATATATACTACCCAGCTAAATTACCAAATTATCAGATGAATTTTTTCCATGCTGAGAGGTAAATTTAGCTGGCTAAAGCTTTCCCTGTTACGCAGTACATGCATATCGGACAGAAACCACATCGCCTAGGACAGAAGAAACACGGTATAGTTCAAAATGGCATATTAGCATTCATTAAAGTCATATGAATAATTAAGGAAGAAATTATAGTCTGTCTTTACTTAAAAAGCAAATAAAGTCACAGACCAAGTTTTGATCCTGGGAGAGGCCAGTCCTGAGAGAGAGAGCCCGGCAGGGAGGCCGGGTCACCGGCTCTGGGTTGGGTGAGCAGCCCGGCCCTTTCTCAGCCAGCCCCTCCCAGTTTTTGCCTTCATTACAACTTCTGAACCCCGTTCCCCTGCCTGTGACACAGGGGTGTTCCTCGCTGCCTCTCAACATGGCTGTGACCAGAGACAGGAATTGCAAGTGGCTCAGTGACACAAGAATAGCTCGACAATCAGCAGACTTGTTTCCGTAAACAGCCAGAGAATGAATATTGTAGGCTTTGCAAGTTGGGTGGTCATTCTAACTACTGAGCCTTCCTGATGAAGCAGGAAACATACATGAACACTATGGGCGTGGCTATGTTGAAATACAACTTTTTTATGGACACTGAAATTTGAATTTCATACAATTCTCAGGTGTCATGAGATATTCTTCCTTTAATTTTTTTCCAATTATCTTAAGTTATAAGAATCACTTTTAGCTCACAAGCCATGCAAAAACAGGCAGCAGGCCAGATTTGTCTCATGCCTATCTTTTGCGGAACCTTATAATAGCTAAGTGTTTATTAAGCACTTACTGTGTGCCAGGTTTTGTTCGGGTGCTTAGAATGTACTGAACAAACTGTCTCCACAGCCCTCAAAGTAGTTGGCAGGTGAGGAAACTGAGGCTCAGCAAGATGAAGCCCCTCGCTTGACACTGCAGCTTTACCAAGTGTCAGGGCTGGATTCAAATCCTGTTTCCAGAGTCTGTGTTTATAACTTCTACAATATTGCCCGCCACACATAGTGTCTTTTGTGTTGTTTAAAAATGGATTTTATAGAAATAAATTAGGGAATGCCCTTTCCCATTTTATCGCAGTCAGGTCAAAGCAAGCAAAGGTGGAAACTGTTGCCAGCTGAAGGGAAGCCACCTACAAAAGACAACTATTGCAGTCTGCAGGGCTGCGCTGGAAGAATCGCAGGAGTCAGCTAAACCTTGCTGTAGGAAAGAACAGAAAACACTTAAAATGTTTCCTTTTCAAAAGGAAAGCAACCGCTAGATACTTTTGGGCATAAATAAATGATTGATCCACCATGGTCCGTTGGGACATTTAAAGAGATTCCATGAAAATAGTTTCCGCCTGAGGAAAATCAAAATAACTTAGAGCATGTTTAAAGCCGAGCAGGTGTGTGAGACTGATCAGTTATTCACGTATATTCTGTGGCATTTGTGCATGCGTCTTGGGTACCTTGCTACCGAGTAGAGCTCTAGGCATCCAGGAATCCAAGTCTGCATCCCTCCGTGGCCCTAGAAAAGACAATCACAAGACTACTGGACACAGCAGAAAGATCAAGAACTGGGCAACATGGAGTCCAGTCCTAACTCTGCCCTTGTATTAACTCTGTGACAGTGGGCAAAGTACTTAGCTTCTCTGAACCGCCTTCCTGTCTCTTGGTACACAATACCTCATCTGCCTTACCTACACTTGAGCAAGAAATAAAAGTTCTGTAAAGTCCGGTGCAGAACACAGATACGAAGCATGTGGCCTTCGCGGTATTTAGTGGGGAAACAGACACAGACCCTGCTGCGTCGTGTGCCCTTTCGTGCATGCAGTCCTCATCACATGTAATGACGCATCTGTGTCAGGCTCCTCAATGAGCTGCCGCACAGGTGTGCAGCCTCAAGTCGGTTTTACACGCGAAAGGTGGCGCTCCGGCAGCTCACCCGCTTGGAACCGAGAGGTCCCTGCTGTTCCCTCACTCTGCACACCTTTGACCTCAGGAGCACCCCCATATACGTGATCAATCCGACTGCTGCTCAGGCCAGCAGGGGTGCTGTGGAGTTGCTCGCCAGGTCCCCTCTGGAGAGTTAGCACCCAGCACATGGACACATGCCCTCCGTCCCATTTTATCTGTAAAATGAAAACAAAAGAGTGGTTGTTGGGAGAGAGGGTGGGAAGGGACAGAGTGAGTGAAGGTAGAAGGGCACACAGTAGCCCGGTGCCCTGCGAGCATCTCCAAGTAAGACCTGCGCAGGGCACAGACCAGTAGCCAGGAGCCACACAGCAACTGAGAGCTACTGTTTCCCTTCTGTGGTTTTAAAATCGAGGGTGGAGAAGTAAAAATGATCAAAGTGTGATATGTACTGTGTGTATCACTTCCCCAAGGTAAAAGTAAATACACTTCGCCTTCAGAACACTCTTACAGGGTCAAGCATCCCATTTCACGGAGGCAGGCGCTGAGGTGGCAAGGTTGAGGAGTGTGCCCGCACGTATAGAACTCAGAGCCGTAGTAGAGCGCTTAGTGGCAGGCAGAGGCAAGCTGAGAATCCGGAGCCCTTGCCCTTCCCCTGTTATTTGCCACCTTCAGTTTGTGTCCCTAGAAAGCAGAAAGTCATGATGGAGAGAGTGATCGGTGGACAAATACATTATAATACAGTGTGTGTGTTCTGTGTATTTTCTCAGGCCAAGAAATGGTGGAAAGTACTGTGTAGGGCGCAGAATGAAATTTAAGTCCTGCAACACAGAGCCGTGCCTCAAGCAGAAGCGGGACTTCCGAGATGAACAGTGTGCTCACTTTGATGGGAAGCACTTTAACATCAATGGTCTGCTCCCCACTGTGCGCTGGGTCCCCAAGTACAGTGGAAGTAAGTGTGTCGGGCAGGGGCTGCAGTGGGCAGGCCGGTGTGGGTCCAGGTTTAAGGTCATGTTACGTTGTGTTTTTCCTCTCTAGTTCTGATGAAGGACAGGTGCAAATTGTTCTGCAGAGTGGCCGGGAACACGGCCTACTATCAACTCCGAGACAGAGTGATAGACGGAACTCCTTGTGGCCAGGACACGAATGATATCTGTGTCCAAGGCCTCTGCCGGGTAAGTTCCAGAGTCTTTTCTTCACTGTGCTGTCTGCCTGCTCTCCTGGAGCTTGTGGCTTTCTTGGTAGAATGGCTGTTGCTACTGTCTGTGGGCTGTTTCCCATGCATGGTTCTCAAAGTGTGGTCTCTAGACCATTATTACCATCAGCACCACCTGCTCTGATGCACCTTGTGCCAAGGTTTGAGAACTGCTGCCCTAGCAATTTCTTGATGTTTCCAGTCTGTGTGAAGATCTGCACAGAACCTCCCTTGAAGATTAGTTGCACCAATGTACACACATGTTCACTTATCTGAGTGCTAGTTAACACCAAGTGCTTCCTGGCGGCAAGTTCCTAGATTGAACTGCTGTGCTCTAGAAAGATGTGAGGCGGAAGAGATGGCCTCACTCAGATTTCTCTTTGTGATCTTAACCGCAGCTGCTTCGAGCAGAGACATGCCTGTGAATTATTCTTGGAAGATAAATTGAGGAGTTTCTGGCAGATAGCAAAGCATCAGTGTGGGGATTTCTCGAGAGCTTGGTACCCCCTTGCTGTTCTCACTGTCAGAATTCAAGGCTAGCCCAGCCAGACCGAGTGGATGTGTTTGTTCCTTGCACGTGGTCCAAAGGCAAACTGGAGTTCCTGGCCAGGAGATTTGATTGAAGGAGCCCTGCAGTGCGATGTCCTCATCAGCCCAGTGCATCGCAACATGTTGGCTTTCTCCTCCAGGATTAGTTCGTGCAAAGGAACAAAATGGGGAAGCGTGTGGGCACTCTTCTCCTGGCCTTCTGGTTGTTGCTACAGTCCCCCTGGATCTCACTGTGTTGCACTAATACTGTATGTGAGGAAATTCCTGAGGCACGTGACCAAGCAGAGTCCAAACTGGCCACCTGCAGTCATGCTGTGCCCTGCATGCAGAGTCAGTGTTGGAACATGGAGGATTACATATACAATCAAATTTCTCAGCCTCTCTTGAAAAACAAAAATATCAGCCCTGGGCTTCTGTTTCTAAATGGCCTGTGGTGGTCAGTGACTTCTCCCCTAAGATAAGGCATGAGCTCTTTAATTAGATGCCTCTTTTCCCTTTCATTCCATGGCAGTTTTTCTCATTTACTCTGGTTATTTGTAGATGAGTGCTTCTTAAACTTCAGTCTACAGTCTGATTCAGTAGATCCGGGTGGCTCCTACGATTTTATGTTCCTAACAGCACCCAGGATGCCCACAGCTGCTGCTCCAAGGACCACATTTTAAGTAGGAAGAATGTAGACAATTTGAATTCTCCATCAGCCTTTACAAGTTTAAAGGAATATTGCTTTCTTTCCGTTTTGAATGCACAGCATTGAAAGAAATACATTACTCCCTGTTTTATTTTCTCATTAATGCTGATCATTTCTTTCAAATGTTTTCTTCCTAAAAGCAAGCTGGATGCGATCATGTTTTAAACTCAAAAGCCCGGAGAGATAAGTGTGGGGTTTGTGGTGGCGATAATTCTTCATGCAAAACCGTGGCAGGAACATTTAATACTGTACATTATGGTAAGACTCTGCTTCTAAGAACCGTGAGAATGAAAAGTTTAAAATTGGTTAGCCACGCGTAATATGTACAGGTATTAGACGAGATCGGGTGCGTTCAGGGTG
>PVJO010011581.1:0-59113 GCA_004026905.1 Hystrix cristata | reverse complement strand
CAGAGGAGGCCCACAGAGGAGGCCTGCAGAGGCCTGCAGAGACCCGCAGAGGCCCTCAGAGCCCGGGTAGGCCAGACGGTCTGCTCCCGGCCGAGGCCCACAGAGGTCCGCAGAGGAGGCCCACAGAGGAGGCCCACAGAGGAGGCCTGCAGAGGCCTGCAGAGACCCGCAGAGGCCCTCAGAGCCCAGACAGGCCAGACGGTCTGCTCCCGGCTCAGGCCTCCCCGGCCGCTGCCATCTGACCGGCCTCTTCCCCTCCTGGGTTTCTTTCCGCAGCAAGAGGGCAGTGTCCGAGCACCAGCTGCTCCACGACAAGGGCAAGTCCATCCAAGACCTGCGCCGCCGGTACTTCCTGCACCACCTCATCGCCGAGATCCACACGGCCGAGATCAGAGCCACCTCAGAGGTGGCCCCCAACTCCAAGCCCGCTCCCAACACCAAGAACCACGCGGTGCGATTCGGGTGCGACGACGAGGGCAGGTACCTCACTCAGGAGACCAACAAGGTGGACACCTACAAAGAGCAGCCCCTCAGGACGCCCGGGAAGAAGAAGAAGGGCAAGCCGGGCAAGCGCAAGGAGCAGGAGAAGAAGAAGCGCAGGGCGCGCTCAGCCGGGCCCGCCTCGGACGCCGCGGGCAATGGACGCCGCCTGGACAGCCCGGCGCAGGCCCCGCCGCCGGAGCCCGCCTCACGGTAACAGCCTCCCGCCCCCGGGCTGAGCCCTGCACCCCCGGCGCGCCCCCGGGGGCGGCCTAGCCAGGCGCGCAGCTGGTTGGGGGCCGGCTGCTGTCCGCCTGCCCTGCCGGGCCGCACCCCACCGTGGTCTCGCCCCTCTGCTGAGACTGCCGCTTGTAGGCACGAGCTTCAGAAGCTAGGGACCCGCTTCACCGTTTGCAGAAAAGTGTATTTATTCCCCTACTTTCTCAACTCAGCAAACTTGATAGTCTTTTTTAACGTCTTTGCATGTCTTACTCTATTTTGTTTGACTTCGAGGAAGAACATAGAAGGCCTTGATATCATCTACAAACACTGCAGAACAGTATCTTACCACACCATTTATTTCATCGAATGTATTTAATTAAATTTTAAATTGATTTTAATTTAAAGAAATAAGGTTATTTTTAAACAGATACTGGACTGGTTTAATTAAACTTAACTGTGGTTGCTACCAACTCATGAAAACGAAATGGTTTCTGAAAAAATGTTAAGCATTGGCTTGAGAAAGAGTCAAATTTTTCTCATGCATCTACTTGTCCACTGGCAAGCTGAAATAATATTTCCAGGGTGATGCAGGAGGAATCATAAGACTCCATGCATCACAGACTTTAAAGTCAAATAACTTCAGGTCGGGTTTGGGGCCTGAGCTTATTAAAGTTCATAACCTTTGGCAAGTGACCTAGTCGGAGACTTACTTTTGTCTTCCATGAGGTGATCACTGTACCGACCTCATAGGGTTGGGTGAGGATGAAATGCGTTAAATGCCTGTCGAAACACTCAGTGAATTGCAACATTTTATTATCTGGGTGCTTTTAGACCTAGTTCTCATTACACTGTATTATATATATACATGTATGTATATATAACATGTATACACATATATTACACTGTATAAATACATATATGGGTATATACATTATCTATGTGCACACACACGGGCTGTGCTTCTGTGCAGCAAAACAGAGACAGAGATCAGCTTCCTTTTATAAAATAAAAGACTAAAGCATAAGCCTTCCAGTGAAGGGACCCAAGGCAGTCCCTGCGAAAGGCCGTGCTCAGAACTGGGCTTGTTCCCTGTCTCAGATGCAGATACCCTGTCAGGGCTCTGTCTGTACTGCTGCTTTGTCCACCGTCTCCACTGATTGATAGGACATTTTTTGCTATATTTTTCTTCTCAATACAGCAATTCTGTGGGGTTTGAAAAAAAGAGAAAACACAAGAACGCATCAAATGCAACTAGTGGTCTTTTTAGTTAAAGAGTGCCGGTTCCTTGACTCTTGTACAGATAGGATGAGAGTGATGTTTCCAAGTGGAGCTTGAACCTGTTCACTGTCATTTCTCTCTTTAAATTCGCAAATCTATTACTAAATAGCATATAAATTAGAAATTATATTGGATCTAGCAATCAATAGGAAATGGCATCAGAGAAATCTTAGCACAGAGAATGACGTATTTGGTGAATACCTGATGGATCCATATGGTGTAACAAGCCCCACAGTTCCGACTCACTACGCATATTCGGCATATTTTAAGATGGGATCCGAACTGTATATATTCATAACTAATGCAAGGACCCAACTTTATTGCCAAAACCTATTTTTAGTCATCATAGATAAGAATTATTTTTAAAAGTATAAATGATTTTGATGGGGTTTGTTCATTTAAAATTTGCAGGGCTCTTCAAGTATCTGGAGAATTAAAGAAAATCAACACTCGTCAATTTTTAGGCCCAAAGCTACCTCTGTGTTACAGTACATCTAGTGAAAATCAGGCAGTGGCCTAATCAAATCCAGACCCAGCGCTGAGAGAAATAGGATGCTTCTGCTTTTCCTTCTCCCTCCCTGTCTGTAAGGGACATTCATGGAAAAAATAAGTTTGGCAGCCAGTTGTTGGCCTGCTCCCAGCACAGCCGGACAGAGGTGCAAGGGAGAGTGGGGAAATTTAGGAGCACATTGATGAGAATATTTCGAGCCATGTGAATTTTTATATCCAAATAAAATCTTCAGAATAGCTATTTTCAAGTTTTATAACTGACCGATCTTGTATTAATGTCCTCTCTGTAGTCCTTCGAATTATAGTATGTACACCTGAGAGGCTTGAGGATGTGACAGCAGATAGGTTTCATTGTCCTACACAAAGAATTTTGTAGAGGTAAAATGATCTGTTTCCTCTCATATAAACTTTCAGGAAGAAATATATAACTTTAAATTTTAAGGATTCCATTTTAAAGTTTTGATGCCTTAGATGAGATATCCAGCTACAGCGGGACTCATTTATTGGAAATCATGCAGTTTGGCCTGGTAAATATTGATTTTGAAAAATATTTTTAAAAAAAACCTTTGGTAGTCAGCAGAGCTAGTGCATTTTCACACACACACAGCAAACTTGTGCATACATTTTTGGTCCTACTGTATGTCTTACTTGGCTTTTCCAGTGTGTGCCTTTGTTAAAAGAGAATTCATAAGGGAAGATAACAAACTGTCCAGGCAGGGTGAAAAATAATTGAAAGACCTTTTCTTTGGTTCTTTTACTTATTTATTTTGCTTTCTTTTTTTGAGAAAATAATGCTCAAAATACTTTCCATTTCCGCCTTGCTATCCTTAAGCTCAACTCACTAAATATCATTTAATACAGATACATTTTAAAATCAGTACAGTCCACGAATTATTAGGTTTTGAAGTTATCCTTTTTGCTTTACTCCTAACATCCATCCACATCCACCTACCAGTTAAAATGTCAATTTTAAGCGTTTTAGCATTCCTACCAAAACCATTGGGAAGGAGATCAATTCCTTAAGATGCGAGAACATCCTAAACGCTCAAATTGCTTTTCTTTCCTTAAACTGCACATAAAACTTCAAAATTGTCAAGAATATGCTCTTTTGCTGGGTACGGTGGTGCACACCTGTGTTCTTAGCTACTCAGGAGACTGAGGCAGGTGGATCACAAGTTCTAGGCCACCCGGGGCACCTTAGCAAGACCCTGTGTCAAAATTTTAAAAATTTGAAAAGGGGCTGAGGATGTGGCTCAGTGATAGAGAAATGACTTAGCACACGTGAGACCCTGAGTTCCATCTCAAGCAGCATGAAAGGAAGGAAAGAGGAAAGGGGGAGGGAGAAGGAGAAAAGGATGAAAGGAAAGAAGGAAAGGCCTGCCCTTTTGTAGGTCTCGAACCCATACATGTCTGCCATGTAAAGCTCTGCCCACAACCCTAGCTGTTAATTCAGTGCACAGCCAGTCACATCCCACTCCATAGCTGCTTCCTTAGACATGGATGCGTGCTCAGCGACCTGAACAACCATTACAGTATTAAAATGAGTTAGAAAAAGCATCAATCCCAAGTGGTAACTTCTTCTGTATAGTAAAATAGACATAACGATATGAAATATTTCTATTTAGTACTTCTAGATCAATTTATTCTTTGCATTCTCTCTTTTGAAGTAGGCTTTCCCAATTTCTAAATGCAAGATCTGTTCAAAATACCAAGACAGTGAGAGACAAACAGTTCTTAGTTTTATTTTTGAAAACTAAAATCCAGTAACAGTTTCATTCATTAGTGCCAACAGTTGGTTAAAGGAATTACAGATCTCATCATACCATCAAATAAACATGCTCTGCTTCACTATACATCCTTCTGTCTTTGACCCAGAGTCCCACACCCTCACTACCTCACCCTGTCCGTCATGTCACATCCTAACGAGCATGTGGATACTGTTAACAAATCGGGTCACCTGCGTCAAGCACGCTGTGAAGTGTTCTAAACAAGATGTACTGGTGATGGATGTCTCAGCCGATCCGTGTGCCCAGTTCTCAGATTCACCCCTTCCCAAACCTACTAGCTGAGAGCTTGGGAATTTTCACAGATCTCTTTTTTCTGACGCACTTAGAAATGTAGGCCCTTTCTTCTTTCTAATTTAGTTAAGGACCCAACCTGGGGCAGAGGTTCTGGAGAGAAAGAGTCCTGTTATCTACAGTAAAGAGATTTATGAGACATCTCCCTGGTCTCTTCCCATTATGATTCTGTGTTTCTTAATTTATATCCTTTATTTTATATCTTCCCTATTGTAAGGAAATTAACCTGTTTTTTCCTCTTGTTTCCCTTCCTTCTATTTGCAGGAGGCATTGAAATTTTCAGCAGAAACCTTCCAAGGACATATTACAGGATTTTGTAATAGTAAACATATAGAAAGTATTAGAAATATTTATTTTCTGTAAATACTGTAAATGCCTCGGAATAAAACTGTCTCCCTCATTGCTCTAGGAAACTGCACATTGGTCATTGTGAATATTTTTTTTTCTTTTTTGCCAAGGCTAATCCAATTATTATTATCACATTTACCATAATTTATTTTGTCAACTGATGTATTTATTTTGTAAATGTATCTTGGTGCTGCTGAATTTCTATATTTTTTGTAACATAATGCACTTTAGATATACATATCAAGTACGTTGATAAATGACACAATAAAGTGTCTATTTTGTGGTTGATTTTAATGAATGCTGAAATATAATTATCCAAACTGATTTTCTTCTGTGCATGTAAAAATAGCAGTATTTTAAATTTGTAAAGGATGTCTAATAAAATATAATCTAATTATACCATGACTCGGAAGGTAAATTATATCCTTTAAAATTTCTAGTAGGAGGAACATGAGGGAGTTGTTTTTCTTTTTCATCTTTAATTTTAATACAATCTTAAGCTTAGTAAGTTTATCTGGACACATAGTCCAACATATTCACATTAGTTTTTAGTCAAAAACCATTTAAAATGCATCTTAACCAATATTTTAGTTCAGGCCGATAGAGTAGCCAAACTATTTAGACATCATTTTATAAAATATGTTTAATTTGACCTTCAGAGAGGAAGAGCAGAAAAGAAGAGTGAAGTCAGGAGAAAGATGAAAGGAACAGTCCAGAACATTGGCAAGACCTAAATGAAAGGGAGAGAAGCATCAGGGTTTGAAGGGTGGATAACTTCAACCAACGTGAAGTTTGAGAGATCTTGCTCTTACTGATAAGAACTATAATAATGAGAAAGCGCTACTTGAGGATCCTGCCTGCTGCGGTTGATCAGAAAAAGAGAGATCGATGGGAAATAGGTGACAACTCAGAAAACCCTCAAGAGTAAGCATCGCCTTGCTGCCGTTTCACAGTCCCTCGGCCTTTGGCTGTGAACAGCGTGAGTGTGTCGTATGCAGACCTTTTCCCACTTTGAACGTCATCGTAGCTATTCTGCCTCTACGTCTAGGAGAAAACACATTTCCTGGAGGGAATTTGTTCAGTGTCACTGTCTAAAGCTTAGAACACATCAGAAAAAAGAGAACAGAACAACAACAAAAAAACCTATGACTCAAGCACATGCGTGTTTAGGAAGATTCTATTTATGCCCGATTTCCTGTTCAATGTCTATTAAATGTTCTGGGGCGTGCAAGAAGTAAAACGCTCTGTCTTCAAGATTGTCTCGCCAATGGTAGACTGCATGAAACACTATGTGTACAAAACAACTAAATGCTGGCTACGAGAAACTCTGAAATGATCCGAAACTCCATATTTATTTTTTAAAGGGAAAGGAAAAAAACACACATAGGGAGAGATTAGTGTAGGGTAGGTATGAATGGGATTATGTTTCTTGTTTATTGGTACTTGTTGGCAACACATAATGTTTACATTCTTTGTGCGGAATGTGTACACATACATAATACATCTTCATTCCTTTTTTCATCCCCTTTCCCTTCCCTCCTTCCCCCTCCCTCTATCTCTTGATCCCCTTCCCATTTGAGAGAGGCTCTATCTTCCATTTTGCTCTTTATTTATAATTCACATTTTTCACAAGAGAAATAAGTATGGAGACTTTTCAAAAACACTAAAACTAGAAATTCCATTTGACCCAGCTATTCTAGGTATCTTCCTGAAAGAGTTAAGGACATCATTTAGCAGTGATACATACATACCCGTGTTTATAGCAGCACAATTTATAATAGCTAAACCTTGGAAGCAGCCTAAACGTCCATCAACAGATGAATGGATAAAGAAAATGTGATATCTATATACGGCGGAGTACTACTCTGCCCTAAGGAAAGATTAACTTGAGGCATGTAGGAAAATGAATGCACCTTGAGACCATAATGTTAAGTGAAATAAATCAGGCACAGAAGGATTATGTTTCTGGGAGGAACATTCTGAGATTGAATTTATTTGTATTTTCGCTTGAGTTCCATAACTTTCAAAATGAGATACACCTTAACCATTTGCGTAAGAATTTTAAACTTATATTAGTAGGCAAATAAGAGAACTATGCTTAGCTTCACTTATGAATTTATTGGACATGCTTCTGTATGGAAAGAATACAGAAGGGTTTAAGGGTGATGCACTAAACCCACAGAGAGCAAGTAGTTTGGAATGCTTCAGAAATGGATAGACTCACGTTTTGCAAAACACCATCTGAAACTCTAACCCTTAAGTAAGACTGTAGCAAATCTTCAGGAGTTGTTCATACCAAAAATATATTATTAAAAATACTAGCTTAGTAAATATTTGGATGATAGGCAAGGAAGCTTCAGATTCCGCTTCAAAGCAAGTAACCTTTAACTTTTTCTTCACAAGTAGCCCATTCCAAAAAGGAGGAAAGAGGGATGGCAGCGATTTACAGCCACGAGTTCTTACCAAAGCATTATTAATATTATCATTTGAGTCATATCCTAGTTATCTAACAGTATTAACAAATAAAAATATGGGATAGTGGAATAGAAAGATAAGGGAACAAAAATCTTTAGAAAACATGTATTTTTCTATGAAAAAACATAATTTAAGATAAAAATGTTTAATAGTAAACTTTAAATGCTTAAAGGTAAACGCTTCACAAATTACAGTCTAAGTAACTATAGTTTATCGTTAATGTTTGTAAAGCAGTAACATTTTAAATAAAGGCAAGTTGGTCTAAGTATTCTAGAATTAGGAAAATAAGATGACCTGCCAAAATACTGTTACCTTCTTCAAACTTTATTCAGACAGAAATTCGGTTTTCAGTTAGACAACAACTATATTTATGGATATCATAGGGCCATCTCCAAAAGACGAGTTAGTGATGGTTATGTGTGAAAACCACATTCCTTTCCTCCGTACTTTCTTAGCTGTCACTGTAAAAAGGGCGCGTTTTAAAGCACATGCTTACAGCACAGCTAATGTGTGCAGAGCTGAGCTGTTATGAACCAAAATCAATTTTGACATTACTAGTCCTGAAAATACTCAAAGCCAATATTTGTATCTTTCTTTCTTGTTACAAAAACTAGTTTGGTGTGTAAGCCACATCAACCTAAGAAATATAGAGAAATTGAAGGTTTGCTTGGAAGACACCTTGATGGTTAAGAATTAAGTTCTAATTTTTCGTTACCTATTCTGCTAGTTGCACAAAGCAGCTATTTAAATTTCTGTCTATATTGCACTAGGACAAAAGGAGTCAATGTTAGTAAAAGTGGAGATGCTCGGTCTGATATACTACACACAATGAGCAGGAAGGATAAAGTCGAATATCACTTCGAGTTTATCTTATAGTCAGTTCATTAAATAAACAGTAAAATATGGTTTACTAGGCGCCTGTCTGTACTTACAGCACTCCAGCTAGAGGCTTTTGTAAGAGTACGTATACACCATCGCTGGGTATTAACTTTAGGGTAACCTCCCCGCTATTTGTTCCCCTCTGGCCACAAAGCTCAAGAGCAAAAGGAGCAGCTCTGAGCAGAAACAATGTCCACAGTGTGGACTCTTGAGAGCTCTGAGTAGGAAGTGCACCTCGCAGAACTATCACTCCTTTTTCAGATAAAGGGTGAAAGACATCCCCAGAGCAAATGTTTGCCTTCTCTCTCTGCCTGATAACCCAGAAGCCATTGAGTACACCATCGTGAATGAAACACGGCCACTTGCCAAGTTCCTTGAAGACTCAGCTGAGCTCTGCTGAGGAGGCATGAAAGCCGGGTCGGGCTGTGACTCCAGGCCGGGGGCATGTCCGTTTCCTGCTGTCAAGCCTGGAGGGAAGCGCCATTCCTTCCAAGCACCAGTGAGGCTTCTTCAGCCATGCTGTGGGCTGTTGGAGCGCAGGACTCTTATCTTATTCGAGATCCACCACCCAATGCTGAAGAAAAGCATTCGTACAGAGCAGGCACTCAATAAATTCTTGAACAGATGTTAAAAGTTCTTTCAGTTCCTGGATTAATCAGCTGCAGGCAGAGGTCAATATGGCACCTGCTGGAGGTGGGCTTTGGGCCTGTGTTCAGGCCTCTGAGAGGCCCAGGCCAGGCCCTGTAACAGAAAGCCCAGAGGTGGCCACCTTCAGCTATCAGCAGCTCACCAGAGCACCCTTTGTTTCCCACCCTCTGGTTTACTAGGTACTTTTCCAGCCCTGTGAGTACAAGAAGCAAGGGTTTCTGTTGAATATAAAGCAACCTCCCAGAGGAAAGGAGGAGAATTTAAAAGATCAGGTTTTCTTCCTATGAATACACGCACAGAAGTTCCCCACAGGGCCCCATTGTGCGGAAGAGGTGTGCTGCTATTTTGACAGAAGATGAATGCACACAGCTCCCAACCAGAGCCACCCAACATCAGGACGAGAACATTCACATCTCGTGTGAGCCCCCAACTTGTTCATGTTTACAAGTACAATGCACAGGGATATGTTTTCAAATTGCATTTCAATTCAACTTCAAAACATTTCCCTAAGGGTTTCCTTGCATTTTCTCCCAAGCTAGAAGACATTCACAAATTGGAATAAATATAAAATGTGTCACTCCTGAGAAATGATTGTTTTAACAGTGCCTCCTACTCCTTGCTTCACGGTCTGCAGAACAACCTTGTCCATCCATCTTTTACCTGAGGAAGGTAAATGATGGTCACAGCTCACTGAGTTGTCATTGAAAAACTGCTGGGAAGTGGCCTGTTTGAGTTCCATGTTCTGCAGAATAAAAGCTAAACAGTAGATCGTGCCACACTGGATTTAGTAACTCTGTATTCACACTGCTCTTTAAGTTATTGTGAGTTTTAGGAAAACCCCTGAGCCAATATAAAAAGCAAAACTGTAATCTGAAGAGTATGTCGTGGCCATCTACAGGAAAAAGAAAGGGAATGTAGGCAGGTTTTCCTACAAATTTTTTTTTTCTTCAGATGACAAGTGATCTATTACTGTCACCTTCCTCTAGAACCGAAAGTCGTATTAACGCTTTATAACAATATTATAACACCTATTATTCCAGAAAGAATAAATTACCATAATGACAAGCCAACAAGTCCCTGACCAAATATTGTTTGCTGTGAGCCTATGATGTGCAGTTCACACTCTATCACATTTAATCCTCCCCAGCATCCCATGAGATAGATATTTTTTATTTCCACTTCACAGATGATGTTTGCTCTAGCAGATGAGACACTTGCCCCAGATCACAGTCTATAGTAGCAGACACTGGGTTGGGAGCAAGCCCTCCCTGACCCTAGAGTCCAAAGCCTAGCTCAAGACAAACATCTTTTACACAAAACTCTTTCTGTCCTGTTTTCAGTGAGTTCAGGGAAATCGCAGGTCCGAGAACCTCTTTCCCTCGTCTCCTCTGCGTCCCTGGAAGGGCATCGCTTTACCAGCTTCTGTTCTGTCCCGCGTGGCCTCTTCTGGGCTGGCCGCAGGCTTCATTCTGCACAGGCTCACAAAATGCTTCTCTCTCTTTCTTACACACACACACACATACACACACGCGCGCGCACACACACACACACACACACACACACACACACACACACACGGCCAGAAGCCCAGGTGTTCGCAGAGGCCGGTGAATGAGCGGCTGTTGCCCCGCAGGAGGTGGCAGAGGCGGGTGCTGGCGGGCTGTGTAAATGTATACAGTGAGCCACTTTCTGTAAGAAGGTAAAACATCTAAACCAGGACCACCTCGGAGATGAACTCCCTCCCCTCCTGCTACCTCTCCACCTACTCCAGACTCCAGTACTCAGTTTTTCCAAGCCTGCGCTCCCTGCCCCCTTCCTGCGTTGCTGACTGTGCCTGTGTCCACGCTGGGCACCTGGCACAGCCTGGCTCCTTCTTTCTGCAGGCGGAGCTGACCTCATAGCTTTGTTGTTGTTGTTGTTAATGTTGTTGTTGTTGTTGTTGTTCCCCACGGCAGATGCGCAGGCCTGCTGCCACTCAGGGGCGAGCACGGGCGTGCGTCCTCGGCTCGGTTCTACGGCTTTTCACAGCTAGACCGGCTCGGGGTGGCTCGTTTATTTTTAAATGACCCAGCAAAGAAAGGGAGGAAGTTTCCTTTGAGATCCACCTGATTCAGGGGGAAAGAGCGCCTTTGGTCACGGGGGGGCGCTGTGGAGCAGGGACCGAGTCTGGTTTGGTTTCAGCCTCTGCATTTGGAAATCGGCCAGCGGTGCAGACGTTGCGCCAGGTCCGGAGATGCCGGCGGGCTGGGCTGGGGGGCACCGCGCGGGGTGGCCCTGAGTTCCCGGACTCTCCTCTGCAGCCTGAAGCTCCTCAACTTTAACATCGGTGATGTACTCTTTCATTATTATAGCTCTCGGGCTAATTGTGAGAAATCTCACTTTGCACAAAATCTCACCTGTTTATCCATTTCATACAGTGTGAATCTTTAAAGAGATAGAAGATGATGCCTGGCATGGTAGTGCAACCTGTAAGCCCAGTATGTGGGAGGCTGAGGCAGGAGGATCGCCATATTGAGTTCAAGGGTAGCCTGAGCTACACAGTGAGACCCTAAGAGAGAGAGAAAGAGACAGAGAAAGAGAGACAGAGAGAGACAGAGAGAGAGGCAGTGTGAGAGAGACAGAGAGAGACAGAGACAGAGAGACAAAGAGAGAGAACAAAATATATATTTTACCTCCCAAAGGAAAACACAAGTGTTAGGATAAGGGCTGTGTATACCTGTATGGACTAAGTGATAGGAAAGATATTTTTGCCTTTTACTATGGTAAAATGTCATGTCCTTGCCCTAACATTGGCCAGCTCTTGTTTCACTTCTCCTGACCCACATTCTCTAAGAATTGCACAGCTTCGGCTACCCAGGCAGAGAAGCCTTTCGGGGAGCCAAAGGCAGAGGGCATTTTCCATGCATAATGACTGTGCTGCTCCCTGCCCTCTGACGCTATTTCCTTGTCCTCTGGTCTTACTGATAAAAGGCAGTTAGGGTGACAAGTCAGTGTGATGGGGAACCACAGGCAGCCTTGCTTCCCAGCGTTTCGTTGTTGGGCCCACAGTTCACACACTGCTTGGTCTTTCTAGATGCTGTGCTGAATTCATCTTTTTTTCATTCCCTGTACATTTTCAGCCATTATTTCCTACTGAGCTGATGTTTTTCTGCAAGGGTTGGCCCAATAGCAGCTTCTATCCACTAAACGACACATCTCCTTTGGAAGTGACCAGATCTGGAAATGTCTTATTCATCAGAGTTGGAAGTTGTATTTGCTTGCATTTAACACAGGCTGTAGCTAACTGCAGATCCCAGTGTTCTTCATGGCTTAATGTTCATTGTTTTTCCTGTAGATACAATGTAATTATTGCGATGATAATGGCAAAATAATAATACTCTCCATGCCTGTTCAGTGTGACTGTAGCCATTTGCCACAGAAATAACATCTATGTGGAACCAAAATTAACCTTGGGCAATGTATAATAAAAATTTAAACACTGGGCTTCTAATGTTTTACACACAGGCAATATATTTCTTAGCAATACAGTTACAAGGATTTTCTGACCCTGAGAACTAAGAGCTCCAAATATGGCCCTATAAGCAGCATAAAAGTAGTGATGTTGCCCTGTTGTTCCAGAGGAAATCCACACATCATGCGCCACACTATAAACACTCACACATCTCATGTGTGAGGCCAAGAGGGCTGAGGCACAGACCCCTCCCAAAGGAGCCAACAGACTGTCTGCTGCACTTGAATTTAGGTAGCTGTCTGCTAGTCCCACCTGGAATTGGGAAGCAAATATTTCTCCATCAAATACTACGACCTTTCTTTCAAGAGTACAAGTTGTTTGTCTGTGGAGTGCAGGGAAAATGTTTGAGCTTCCAGGTGAAAACTATGCAATAAAGAGAGGGGAGGCCCGTCTGATTGAGACTCTACTCCATGACTTTTAGGAAACCAGGACCAATGCAGAACAGTCCTCACCTGTTCTGTAATTTTTTTCCTGTCTGATACAGGTTCAATTGCCTTCTTCCCCTCCAAAGTGGAAAAAATATTTTGGTCTCATTTGCATTTTTGTCTCACTATTCCTAGTCAGTTTCTTTCTCTCTTTTTTTGAACAGGTTATAACGTCAATAGGTTCCCTTATCAATAGCTAGGTAAAATAAATCTTTAACACATATTCATGTATATATCTGTATTAGAGTCTTACTGTTCCTTTCTTTTAATCAATATTTTCCCCTGGAGGCCTCCACTCTGTCTCCATTCGGTGTGTTTTTCAAGGATAGGATGTTTTAACAAAACCCCCAGTCCACAGACTGGGAAAGGACCTGAACTTCATCAAACAGAACTGCTTTATCTCTGGCCATAGTGATTGGTTAGGGATGGGCGCATGATCAAAAACAGTCACTCCTCTCCCTAAGCTTTTCTGTTAGCAGGACAGGAATAATGACCTCCTTTTTTTACAGTCTTGGGTTGTAAGAAAAATGTCTGTATTTTTCTTGTTAAATCTTCTCTCTCATTGCATCGAGTAAGCTGTCCCTGGTGGGACAGCTAAGAAGCCAAGTTATAAAGAAAAGCAGAGACAAAGATGACAAAAGATAACCCGGGCACCATGGTTTATGCCCCCGCTCCATCCTTTTACTCAGTTCGGGCCAGTGTAACAAATTTACCACAGGCTGGGTGGCTTCAGTAGCAAATATTATTTCTCACAGGCCTGGGCAGGCTGGAAGGACAGGGTAAGGGCGCCAGCACCGTCCGGCTCTGGTGGGGGCCCTCATCCAGCTACAGAGGGCAGACTTTGCCTCTGTCTTCGGGAGGCGGAAGGAGAGCCAGCTAGACCGTG
This sequence comes from Hystrix cristata, assembly GCA_004026905.1. Classification (NCBI taxonomy): domain Eukaryota; kingdom Metazoa; phylum Chordata; class Mammalia; order Rodentia; family Hystricidae; genus Hystrix; species Hystrix cristata. The sequence continues at coordinate 45,373 of PVJO010011581.1, read as the reverse complement.
ACCTCTTCTCCTAAGGCCACTAAACTCATCCGTGAGGACTCCACCCTCATGAGCTAGCCCTCTCCTAAAGGCCTCGCTGCTGAATACCATCGCATTGCAATCAGACTTCTGACATAGGAATTTTGGTGGAAAAAGCGTTCAATCCATTGCACACCAGTCCCTAAAGTTTCTCCAGATTGGAAGAGAAATCTCTTTTCCACAAACCAGTCAGCTAGGTTTTCTCACTTGAATTAAAAAGAGCTCCAAATAGGTCTGACTGCTGACTCCCTGATTTCCCCTTCTCTTCCGGCAGCATCCTATCTGCTCTAAAAGATGTCCCGAGCAGCCCGACTGCGATAAGGTATCATTCCTGGACCCCAGAGATGAGCAGGATGGAGGAGGAGGAACGCACTGCTCACTTCCTTTAGGACGGGCCGAAGCCGCAGTCCTTTGCTGGAGCCGCCTGCTGGGGTGCCTGAGTGCTGGGGTCCGGGGCTCCTCCTTCTGGACGAGCTGCAGCACTGCGCGCCCGCTCCCTCCGCCTCGGGTCAGGCGCTCCACTCACGCGCTACAAGAGGCCTGGAGATTAGGGGCAGTAGCCAGCCGAAGAACAGCCTGAGAAAACAGCCTCAGCCCTTCAGACGGTCGGTAGCGATCATTCTGGCCTTCTGGCACATCTGCCTGTTTTTCCACCAACAGGAGTATCCCGGCCAGTATTCGGTGCTAAGAATCCGCTGAGCAGGTATGAATGTGTCATCTCTGAATTTTATGCTCCCTAAAATCAAAGGCCTTATGTGCCTCTCTCCTTTTAGTCTAGTTGCATCAGAGCAGTGCCTGACATTTCGCGTATGTCACTGTGTACATGTGTGTATGTGTGTTTTATATATATATATATGAAAGCATTCCCACAGGACATCTCTGACAAACCTTTCTCCTGACGGGCACATATCACTAACTCTGGAAGCTGAATTGGCCACCTCCAACAATATCATCATTTGTTCACTCACCATTTGTGCATCATCCATTCAACAAATACGACAGACTTCTTTTCCAACAGATTATAGAAATTTAGTGGTACGTAAATTATGCTTGTAGGGCTACAGTTTCCAAAGCCATTCTTTTCCTCTTTTTATTTCCCTTAGTCACCACTTTAGCCACATCCTCTAATGACCCATAGCCTTACGTTGACTCCTCACTGCACTTCGAGCCAAACACAAATTTCTGAGTGTTTCCTTCAAAGGCCTCTCCTGGTCAAATCCACCCTCTCTGACTGTTTTCATCTGCTCTAACCTAGCCTTCACCTTCCACACCAACTAAATTTATTGTCATGTGGTTCCTTCCACTGGTTCTTCCTCTCCTGGCTGTGAGCCGTTGCTCAATTTTTTCCATATCTATGGAACAACAACCAAACCACAACTTTCTCCTCTTTAAATCACAGCTCAAGGACCAAATGCTCCAAGAAGTTTTTCCCACCCATCTTCCAATCCATCAGATCATCGCTGACCCAGACTTCTACCACAACATAACCTTGAAATGACTGAATTTATAAGTATGGGATGGCCGTAGTCCAATTTCTGGGTTACATCAATACTAAAGGCTTAATCTCAGTATTAATCAATGTTAAATTTGGAAAGAAACAAGAGAAATGTTCAATAGTCATTAAATCAGCCTTGTAGAATTTAGCATTTTTGAACAAAGACAATTAAAAGTAGTTTATTTAGTCTCTGCCATGTTCCCCAAGGAATTTGAAAGAAATTACAATAACGTATTGACATACAATGATGATTAAACATAAATGTCAAAATCAGGAAAAGCATGGAGGGAATAAAATGTAAGATTATGGAGAAAATTAGCATGCTCACCCAGAGCCCTGAACAGACTTCATCACGCAGTGGCCTCTTTCATGCCTCAGTCTTTGGAACACACACAGGAACAGCAAGAGGCGCCTTCCCGAGCGCTAAACAAGCGTCTCTGGGGTACTTTCATCAATCCATTAACCCTCACAACTCTGCTGTGCATTGGTACTCTTATTTTTCTCACTTTATACATGCAGAAACTGAAACACAAAGAGATTGAGTAACTTGCTATAGGGAAGGGGCAGGGTTGGGACACAAGCCGAGGCAGTCTGGCTCCCGAGTCTGTATATTTCATCACCACTCCACATCGCCCAAACCCTATTCGGTACAGGGTGGTCAAGGAAGACCTCCTTGACCAGAGACATTTGAGCAAAGGCCTGAGGGAAGGAAGGGAAAGAGAGAAGCATGAGGTTATCTGGAGGAACAGCATTCCAGGTAGAAAGAATGTCCGGCGGACACCCACCAGGCATGTGTGTGCTTGGCAGCTTTCAAGGACTCTGTAACCTGTCACGACCTTGCATGATCAAAGTCTCTCTCTCTCTCTCTCTCTCTCTCCTCTTTCTCTTAACTCTATTTGATATTCATTTATCCATGTTTTTAATTCATCAACATGTCTTTTATTCTTTCACTTTTTATTCTTTTCACCTTTTCCTCTCTAAGCGATCCCTTCTTCCTCACTTTCTGTATTTCTTCCTCTACTAAGCTAACAAACACTTTGGGTCTCACATTAGATGGAATCTCCTGTCACATCTTCTTGGGCTTGCCCACGACTGAACTGTTTTTCTCAGATTCCATAGTTTTGTGTTTCTCCTCTACTAGTATTTATTAAGTAACCCTGACTCCCCACACACGCAGACAACCATGAGTTAGGATTATGCTAAGAACTGGGCTGGCATCATATCACACAAAGCTCAGTACAACCCCAATAAAATACGTTTTGTTAGCACTTCCATTTTCATAGAGGACAAATCTGAAGCTTACAGGGTCCGGCAACTCACTTGAGGTTACATAGCAAGGACCTGGCCCAGATGTCGCCAAACTCTCATTCTGGGAAGCTGCTGTGTTGCCTGCACATCACTTTCCACCCTGTTCTGTGACTGCATGTTCACGTAACTATCACCCACTCGGCCCCTTGAGGCCATGGCTATGTCCTGTTCCTTAGTCTTTGACCTGACTTCCGCTACATGACAAACCGAATAAACACGTGCCGACAAATAAGTGGAATACAGCAAGTCTCCACATGATCAGCGCACCCGTGATCTCAGGAACACCATGTCTGGCTCAGAACACTTGGATCTGGAGCTTAATTCTGAGGTCCAGCAGCTGTATCTGCACCGTTCACACGGTCTTTCTGCAGCCGGGCCACACTGTCTACATTTGGATCCTTCATTTCTGTTCATTCCACCGCCCCTGCCTGGCTACTTCCACCCAGCAGAGATTCCACTTTGCATCTACCAGCCTCTTCTGATCAGCCCGTCAGCCTGATGCTGGGAGCGCTGCAGGTCGCCTGGGACTGTCTCTCCAGCAGTTCAGAATTTCACCAACACACCTTCGGGGTGGTTCACACACAGCTTCCTCACTCTCCAATCTGCAGCTCTGATTTTCATCCTTAGTTTGTACCATCTGTGAGCTTACTTCTCGTACCTCACATCAGAAAAGATTCTGCAGTGGTTCTGTTTCCTCAAACAACATTGGGGGAAGCAGAAGTAAAGCCTTAAAAACCTTAAATGGTACTTAGATAATTTACTCATCAAAATGACTTCTTAATTTTAACCAAAAAAAGCTAATTCAAGAGTTATTAAAACTTTGCTTAGCAGGCACTGAAATACAAGAAGTAGTTAAAACAGCGTGCAGAAAGAACAAACTTTAAATGTGTAACATTTGAATCATTCTTGTGCCTTCTCATGAAAATGTCACAACAGAACAGATTGTGCTGTCAGCCTCATCTTCTTGTTTCTTTTCTGAATACTTGTGCAGGATCAATATTTAAGAAAGAACAGGCTGTGGCAGGCCTACGTGGTCATAATTTCTTCGAAATAAGAACTGTTGGATAAGAATTGTTAGAGGTAGATATCAGCCATTCGACACACACACACACACACACACACACACATACTCTCTCTCTTTTAAAGAAGATACCATACTGATCTAATGGGAGATATTCAAATACCACCATACTTTAATAAATACAGACTATTTGATTAAACTAGATTTTTACCATCTCTTCATTTGTAATGACTTGGCTTTTTGAGCCTTCTTTATGTCTTAAGCACTGTGCTGAGGCCCTTGTGTGCAGTATTTATTTAATCCTTCAAAACCCCTATGAGGTAGGTAGTGGTTTTCCCCCATTTGCAGATGAAGACCATTAAACACATTGGTTCAAAGAACATATTCCTGAAAAGGTCTTGTCAGAATTGGCAGCAGGAAATCTAAGTCCAGAGCCTCTGTCTGTCCTAAAACATGCACTCATTCATAATTGAGATGGCACTGGGGTTTTAAAAGGAAATATCAGGCTGGGGATTTAGCTCAGTGGTTAGAGTGGTTGCCTTGTAAGCACAAGGACCTGAGTTCGATCCCCAGCACCAAAAAAAAAAAGGAAATATCATTTGGGATTTTTTTTCTGACACTAGGGATCCAATTCGGATCCTACAGTGTGCTAGACAAGCTCAGTACTACTGAGTCACATCCCCAGGGCCCCATTTTGGAATTTTTAAAGCACTTTGATACATAGCATTTACAATGGCAAAATAAACTGGAAAAAGGAAAAAGAAAAAATAGTGGATGAATAAGGTAAGATTTTGAAATTTCCTACATTGGTTTGTTATGTATGGTTTATTTGTCTTCTGAAGAAAATATTAATATTTCCCATTAATTATAAAATATAATTCTAACTTACAAAATAAAATCCATGTTTCATGTCATATTTATTTAAAATTATTAATTAGCAAACAACAGATTTTCTTATATTAAAAATATTTTTTGAAATCACAGGATATACAATTTTTCTATCCTGATTATCTGATCAACTACTTTCAAAGTTTCTCACTGAAAAATTAACACATGGAAAAGAAAGTGTTAAATTCTGCAATTTAAAAATGTTAGTCATTTGTGTAAATACATATTTATTTTATGTTGATTTATGTCCAAATATCATCACCCTTCTGTAAAACTTTACTTTCTATAATTTTCAAAGATTAAATTTTATTAAAAATTCAAACTAACAGAATTTTTATTGAGAGTTATATCACTCACATGATACACTTTTCTGGAGTTTTAACCCTCCCCCATTTAAATCTCAGAGAACTGGAAGAAATTTCAAGAGGTTACAAGGTACATCTTCCAAATACTTGCAATCAAAACTATTATCTAAGAGATATATTTTATGGTTACCAGTTGCCAGACTGATTTCAATGATATTCCTAAAGCCCCGTGTTGTGATTACATGAAACAAAAAAGGTTTTGGCATAATCTTGAATTCGGCGGGCAGCCCATGAGCCACCACTAGGTGGCAGCACAGGAGACCGACAGCTTGGAAAGGCGCTTTGGTATTAGAGCTTGAGCCAGGCCGAAAAAAGGTATAGAAAAGAATTAAGCACGACTCTCCTGTTATAAATTTCTAACTACGTGGCTTTGCTGGCCACTTCCTGTATAGGTTAGAGAAGACAAGTGCAAGAATTTTATTAATGGAGGAAAAAACAATCACCCATATGCTAATTTTTTTCCTTCGTATCCATGTTTTTGCATCGTGGTAGTCAATATATAATTTTATGTTCTTCCAATCCGTTCTACACTGCAGTCAGACTGTTAATTTCTAAATATAAAATGAATCTTCTACTTCCTGCTTCAAAAAGCGGTGGCCTCTCCTTGCTCCTCTCCAGCGTCCCTTAAGGTCTCTCCGGCCTTCACCTCTCCAAATCATCTCCTCGCAGACGACGACAGCTGGCACTGAAAATACTCCATTCATAGGTATCAAAAAAGTTTTGAAATATTAACTGTAGTTACAACACAAACTCCATGCTCTTAACCATTTCGAAGCGGACAGCTGGGTCGTGTTAAGTCGCCTCATGTTGTTGGACGCTTTCCGCCCGCAAACGGAAGCTCTGCACCCGTGAAACACTTCCCCTGCCCCAGCTGAGTCCCTGGAAGCCACGTTCCACTTTCTGTTTCTATTATTTCGTAGATGCCTCCCATAAATAGCATTCGCTGAAACACAATCCTCAACACTCACGACTTAAAGGAAAAGAGTTGATTTTGGTTCAGTTTTGGACCGCTGGGCCCTGACTCCAGGGCGAAAACAGCACGGTGCAAGGTCCGGCTGGAGGAGGCCCCGAAGCCCGGAAGTAGAGTGGAGGGAGCTGGGAGCGCGAACATGCCCTTCCGGGTGGCAACCAGGGCCGCCTCCAACCAGGGCCCCCCCCCCAACTGCCCACAGAGGTACTGGACTCCTCCGCGGTTGGCTAGGTGCATCCACCGCTGAGTATAGCGCCCTCTGGATCAATCGCATTCAACACACTTGAAATCTTTGGGGGACGTTTTAGATGTAAATTCTAATGTCTTCTTTTCCATGGTAGCCCCACAATTCATCTGTGTTATAGCACATGCCAAGATCTCCCTGCTTGAGAGGGCTGAGAGACCTCCGCCGCCTGGACACTTGGGCCGCCTCTACCAGCTGTCACCGCGAATAATGCTGCTGTGGAAGCAGGTGTGCAAAGATCCCCTTGAGACCCTCCTTTCAGTTCATTCAGATATCTGTGAGACTGCTAGATCATTTTTAATTTTTTGAGAAACCTCCATACTGTTTTCCTTACTAGTTGTATCATTTTACATTCCTGCCGACAGCCTAGCGATGTTTCAGTTTGTCCACATGCCTGCCAGTCTTGTTATCACTTGGGTTTGTTTTGCATTGTTATTGTTTTGTTTTTGATAATTCTAACGAGTGTGCAGTGTTATCTGGCTGTGGCTTTGATCTGCATTTCCTAATGACGGTGATATTGTTATCGGAGGGGTTCCAATATTCCTGGGTTCTTTCCCTCCTCAAGCAAAGAATTGAATGAGGGGGACAAAACGCAGTTCTAAAGTTTTATTTAAAAGTATAGAAAAAAGAAGAAAAGGAAAGTTGAACATAACAATCCACAGCCACCATCTTCCATGGGAGGGAAAAGGGAGAGCGCCCTCCCTGGCGGCTCTGTAGGAAAGAAGAGGACAGGCTTCCGGTGTTGCTTCTATTTATCCAATGGAGTTCTCATGGAAACTTGCAAGAACTCCCTTCAGTCTACGTGAGGGCTGGTGCTTGAAAATCAGGCCTCAGGCTGAGGTCAGGTCTAGGCCACTCCCCCAGGGCTGAGGTGGGGTCCAAGCCACTCCCCTGGGGCTGATGTCAGGTCCAAGCCACTCCCCCAGGTCACGGTCCCTTGCCAGCCAGCCTTAGCCACACCCTATTCCTACTTCAATATTGAGCATCTTTTCACACGCTTGCTGTCCATCTGTACATCTTCTTTGGAGAACCGTATGTTCAAGTCTTTTGTCTGTGCCTGATCTGGTTATTTGTCTTTTTGTTGTTGAACTACACTACTTTATATTCTCTGGCTATTAACCTCTTATCAGATAGCTACAAGTTTCAAGCTATGTTCTTTAAACAATTAGATCAGTAATAAAGGTGCCATTTTTTTAATTTAGAAATGAAAAATCTTCAGTTAAAATCTCAAAATATTTTCTAACCACAATTTTTTTATTTTAAGCACAGTAAACTCAGATATATATAAACATCACAGTAGGAAAAACGGATAGAGCATGATAAAATTGTTAACAGATCAAATTATGGTCAAAAACCAAATGGTTATTTACCATTTTACTTGTAAATGTTTCATGAAAGTATAAAATCACACGGTATGGCATCCATAGCAATAGAACATTAGGGCTAACTTTTTTAACAGTACTGGGGATGGAGCCGAGGGCCACTCTACCACTAAGCTATAGCCCCAGCCATTTTTTATTTTTCATTTTGAGATATGGCCTCACCAAGTTGCCCAAGCTGGGCTTGAACTTGCAATCTTCCTGCCTCTGCCTCTGGAGTATCTGGCAAGATTATGCCTAACTTTTAAAAAATGAAAATCAGCTTCTTGTCATGCATAGCTTCAGCTGCAGGGAAAAATGGGACCACTGTGTCCAAAGTCTCAAGACAGAGACTCAAAGGCAAGACCCAGAGGAGGTGCCAGAGGCCTGCAGATCCATGGGCTCTGAGTGTGACATGCTTCCCTTCTGCACACCCCGTGGACGTCACCACCCCGTGGATGTCACCGACAGCCCAAGCACAGTTCCAGCATGAACACCAGTCCACCCTTGGCAGCCACAGAAGCGCCTCTGCATCCACTGGTAGGGGATTCCAATAATGGAAAAGATGAACCTGTTTTCACCATCTGTAATCTTTCTGTATTTTACCTAAGTGACCAAGAAATTATGCCTGCCTGAGCAACTGGGTTCCTGACTGATTACTGCTGTGGGTGCTACCCTCAGATGTAGAGCTGTGGTGTGAGCCAGGACAGCCTTTCCCAAGTCTGAGCACTGGTTCCATGAGAACTAGGTACCGAGCAAAAGTTGTATGGTCAAACGTGGTGTGTGTTGGATTTCTTTGTTGCGGAACTTCCCAGAGCCTTTAATGTGTGCTTTAATAGGAGCGTGGTAATCTGCAGGAGAGAAGCCTGCCCAGCACACAGTGTTCCCAAATTTATTTGAACAAATAACTTGTTTTTAATAGAATTTATTTTTTAGATCAGTTTTAAGTTCACAGCAAAATTGAGAGTAAGCTACAGAGATTTCCTATATGCCTCCTGCCCCATGCATGCTTACCCTCCCCATTATCAACACCCTCTACTGGAGTGGTACATGGGTTACACCTGGACCCATGTTGACAGATCACTATCACCCAGAGTCCATAGCTTATGTTAGCATTCGCTCTTGGTGCTGTGCATTCTGGGAGTTCAGACAAGTGTATGATAGCTGACATGTGACCACCCTTAGAGTACTGTGCAAAGTAGTTTTACAGCCTTAGAAATGTTCCGTACTGCACTTCAGCCTTCTCTCCCTCCACACTACACCCTGGAAAGCGTGGATCTTTTCAGTGTGTGTCCCTGATGTTGCCTTTTTCAGAATAGCATACATTTGTGATTTTCAGAATCACACAGCATGTGGCCTTTTCAGGTTGCTTTCTGTTATGGTTTGTTTCTCGGTGTCCCCGCAAACCCCTATTCAGTCATAGGAGGTGGCTAAATCTCGAGTATGTGATGCTGGGATCAAGGGAGTGTGATTACTAAATCAATCCACTGATTGGTTTGGCCCCACCCTAATCCTAGCAGCCTGGATAAGATATAAAGCCAGAAAGAAGCTATTTAGGTCCCTTGCTTACCTTGCTGCCTTCTGCCTGTCTGTCATGCCACCCCGCCTTGGATCCAGCCAATTGTGAGCTGAAACCTCTACAAACTGTGAGCTAAATAAACCTTCCCTCCCTCAACTTTGGATGTTGGGTATTTTGTCTCAGCAATGAGAGAAAGGTAATTAATATACCTTCTTTCACTTAGTAATATACATTTGAGTTTCCTCTGCCTTTTCATTGCCTGGATGTACCGTATTTTATTTATCCATTCATCTACTGGAGATCTTGGTTTCCTCTAAGATTTGGAGATTACAGATAAAACTGCTAAAACATCCATTTTTAGGTTTCTGTATGGTCATAAATTTTTGATTTGTGGAGGCAAATGTAAGAAGCATTTTTTAAATTATATGTTGAAAGTATTACTTAGTTTTGACCATCCACTAGGTATGTAATAGTGTCACATTGTTATTTTAATTTGTGTTTTTAAAATTTGTTTTTCCTTGGTGACACACACTTATTTACCATTTGTACCTTTTTGTTGAGGTGGATTTTTAGGTCTTTGGCCCTTTCTAAATTGAATTTTTTGAGGACTTTTGGGAAGACAGTGGAGCAGTAAGCAGAAGAGAAAAAGCCTTTCTGAGATTTGTTGTCAGATATCTTCCCTGAATATAGCAATTCAGGAAAGAGAAGAAGGAGTTAAGTGTGTTTCCAGGACCCAGCAGGGATCTGAAACAAGAGTTGAAGCCCATGGGGAAAGCAAAAGGAGAGATCAGCACAGAAGAAGGAGGTGACAGATAGACGGTGCTTTCTTCCAGAGCTCTGGCTCACCATTCCAGCTGTGGTCCCGGCTTGTGACCCCAGATCTTGGTGCAGGCGACTCAACCTGAGTCTGCAGATGCACGGTGACTACTGGTGACCCCAGAGGCCTCCTCCAAAAGACACACAAGTGGAGTGGAGCAGTGGAAACAGCAGAATGCAGTGACTGGTGAGTTATCTGGGATCAGACGTTCTTCCAAGAGAGGGTGATCAGTCAATCGCCATCTTGGAAAGGGGCCAAACTCAGAACTCAGAAAAGCTGCCAGTGGCATTTGGTGCTTGGGCAAAGCAGAGCAAGGTGGAGCAGAGTTCAATTTCAAGTTGGCAGGAGGGTGAGAATCCAAGTTCAAACTGGGAGGGAACTGAGTCCAAGCCAGTGGGAGACACACAGTGTATCTCTACCTGAACTAATCAGGTTCCAATCCCATAGCCAATGACAAGGCTGAACTTTAGTGGAACTGGTGAAGCCTTGTATTGAACCCAGCTGGGAACACCCACTACCCGTCGTAAATCTACTGCTGGGATTAATCAACAAGGACCCAGGCCTGACTACTCTGAATACCAGTGATACTGCAGACATACCTACAAGTGGACTTTTTTTCATTCCCCTGTTGTTGCTGCTTTTTTCTACCCCATTATTTTGGGTTTTTTCCCCTTGCCTCTCTTTTTTTCTTATTTTTTCTTTTTTTTTTTATGAAAGTGAAAATCTAGTTTTTTGTTGTTATTGTTTTGTTCAGTCCTTGTTTTTATTTTTTCCTTCTCTTCTTCCCTTTTGTTTTCTTTACTAATTCCCCAAAGTTTGCATAATCTTACTCTGTGGTCCAACCTTGCATCTCATTTCTTCCTCTTCTTCTATTTCTCTATTTTTTCTTTCTAATCCCTTTTGGATTTTCTCCCCTAAGGGTAAAATTCCCATATTGAGGGCATCCTTACTGTATACAAATCTCTGGTTTATTTTGGATGTTGTTATATAACCCAAAATCTAGTTCATATGATTAAAGGTGGTAGACTGAGATTTACCACAGTTTGTCACTTTCTAGGCTGTGTTTGATGCTATTGTTGTTCCTGGTTGTATGACTTTAGCCAAGGTGACAGAATTGTTCTAATCAGTTCTTCCTTGTATGGCAAGACTGAGATTGGCAGAGGGTGATAAACAATGCCATAGGCCAGGGCCAAAGGACCAGGGGCTGGCCAAATAGACAACAGTTTCCCAGCCCCAATAAATTGAAGAAGCAGGATCTTGCAACAGACTCAAAGCCCAAAAACCAGCTACATCTGGAAGACATCTCTGAAGAAGCAGTTATTTCCAAAGAGTTCTCGATACTAACAATAAAACTACCTGCCATAAGCAATTCATAAGCATCAACTCAGGAATTAAACTAAAAAAAGAAAGAAAAAATAGAAAATGAGAAGAGACACAAACAAGATGCAACCCCAGACCTCCAGCTCACCAAAAGCAAACCCAGGGGGTAACAAGGTGGAACAATCTGAAAGCCTCCCACCCAGACTCCTGCAAGTAACAAAGGAGATGAATGAGGCTCTAGAAAAAATCAATATAGAAATCATTTCCAGAATGAAAGACATGATTAGTAACTCTAGAGCAGATACAGATTTAAAAAAATAGAGGAGCTTAGGAAAATGATGGAAACCATAAATGCCCAACATAGGAAAGAAATGGAATCCATGAAACAGAATGAAACAGATATTCAGGTGATTACAAATTCCATTGAAAGTATAGGCAGTAGAATGAAATAATGTGAAGACATAATTTAAGATACAGAAGACAAGATTGTGGTTAATGATCATGAAATAGTTCTTCAAAATGGTAACAGACCATGAAAAATCAATCCAACAGCTGCTAGATGACACAAAGAAGACTAATGTAAGATTGCTTGGAATCAGTGAAAAAGCAGGAGATAGTATAAATGACATAAAAAATCCCATTCACAGAAGTAATGGCAGAACACTTCCCAAATATGGAAAAAGAACTTGACATACAGATAAGTGAGGCAGATAGAACTCCAATTAGCCATGAACAACAAAAATCTACCCCAGGGCATATAAGAGTCATGATTCCAGAAATTCAACACAAGAATAGAATATTAAAAGCTGTTAGAGAAAAGAAACAACCTATAAAGGAATGCTCGTGAGAATAACAGCAGACTTCTCAACACAAACTCTTAAGTCAAGGAGAGCTTGGAGCAAATTCAAGCCCTAAAAGAAAACAACCTTCAGCCCAGATTGATGTACACTGGAAAACTATCTTTCAAAATTGATGGAGAAGTAAGATACTTCCAAGACAACGAACACCTGAAGAGATTCATGACCACCAAACCAGCACTCCAAAATATTCTGAAGGACACTGTATAAAGAGAAAATCAGTACTACAACTCCAGGAATCACAACAGAATAAATCCATCAGGCAGGATTAAAGCAACTAATCTTGTTTAATTAACAGACTTAAGTAATTAAACAGAGGGAAAAAAATAGGGAACCAACAACAGGTAAATTACATGACAAGGATATGACAACATATATCAGTTATAACCATCAGTGTAAATGGTCTCAACTCACCCATCAAAAGAAGCAGACTGGCAGAATGGATCAAGAAGCAAGAACCAACAATATGTTGCATACAAGAAACACATTTAATTCAAAAAAATTCATAAACTGAAAGTCAAAGGATGAAAAACAATACTTCATGTGACAGGAACCCAGGAAAAAGCAGAGGTAGCTGTTCTATTTTTAGACAGAGTGGATTTCAAGCCACGACTGATTAAGAGCGACATAGACAGTCACTACATCTTTGAAAAGGGAACAATCCAAGAAGAAGAGATGACAATCATAAATATATATGTAGCAAATACCAGCATGCCTAACTATATGCAACAAATATTAATGGACATGAAAAACCAAATAAGCACTAATACGACTGTAATGGGGGACTTCAATACACCACTGTCACAAATAGACAGATTAACAAGACAAAATCATCAACAGGGAAATATCAGAACTAAACCAAATTTTTTAACAAAAGGACGTAATAGATGTATACAGAGTATTCCACCCCACAACATCAGAATACACATTCTTCTCAGCTGCACATGGGACGTTCTCCAAAATAGACCACATGCTAGTTCGTAGAACATGCTTAAGTAGATGCAAAGGAATGGAAATTATCCCATGCATATTATCAGACCACAGGGCAATGAAATTGTAAATAAATGCCAAAAGGAACCAGAAAAACTTCATAAACACATGGAAATTAAATAGCACCATCCTAAACAATCAGTGGGTCACAGATGAAATTAAAGAAATTAGACAGTTTCTACAATTGAATGATAATGCCAGTACAACTTACTGAAATTCATGGGATGCAATGAAAGCAGTCCTACAAAGAAAATTTATAGCACTGAACTTCCATATCAGAAAGAAAGAGCAAGTTCAAATAAACAACCTAATGTTGAAACTCAAACTTTTAGAAAAAAAGAGCAAATCAAGCCCAAAGTTTGTATGAGGGAGGACATTACAAAGATCAGAGGAGAAATTAATGCAATTGAGACTAAGAAAACAGTACAAAGAATCAGTGAATTGAAGAGTTAGTTCTTTGAAAGTTTAAATAAAACTGACACAACCTTAGCCAACCTTACCAAAAAAAGGAAAGAAAAGACTCATCCATGCAATTAGGAATGAAAAGAATGAAATTACAACAGATCCTGCAGAAATCCAGAAGATCATCAATGCCTACTTCTGGAACCTTTATTCTAATAAGATGGAAAACACAAAAGAAATAGACAGATTCCTAGATACATATGAATTAGATACATATGGATCAAGAAGATATAAAAATTCTAAATAACCCAGTATCAGCCAATGAAATTGAAGAAGTAATTAAAAACCTACCAACAAAGAAAAGCCCAGGTCCTGATGGATTCATTGCTGAATTCTACAAGAAGTGTAGAGAAGATATAATGCTGCTACTCCTCATACTCTTTAATGAAATTGAAAGGGAAGCAATACTCCAAAATTCATTCCTGGAAGCAAGCATTACCTTGATACCAAAACCAGAGAAGGATCCAACCAGAAAAAGAGAACTACAGGCCAACCTTATTAATGAACGTAGATGAAAAATCCTCAATAAGATGCTGACAAACAGAATGCAACAAATCATCAAGAAGAGTACACACTATGACCAAGTAGGATTCCTCCCAGGGATCCAGGGATGGTTCAACATATGTAAATCAATAAATGTGATACACCATTTTAACAGAGTCAAGAACAAAAACATATGATCATCTCAATAGATGCAGAAAAAGTACTTGACAAAGTCCAATGCCCATTCATGATTTTTAAAGAACCCTATAGAAAATTGAAATAGATTGTCTCTGTCTCAATCTGATAAATGTCATCTATGACAAATCAACAGCCAGCATCATACTAAATGGACAAAAACTGAAAGCTTTCACTCTAAAATCAAGAAAAAGAGAAGGATGTCCACTATCATCACTCTTTCCAATATAGTTCTGGAAATGTTAGCCAGAGCAATTAGACAAGAGAAAGAAATCAAAGGAATAAGGACAGGAAAAGAAGAAGTTAATTATCATTATTCACAGATGGCATGATACTCTAGAAGTCTATCAAAAGACTTCTAGATTTAATAACCAAATTCAGTAGTGTAACTGGGTACAAAGTCAACACTCAAAATCAATAGCATTCCTGTACAAAAATAACAAATGCACTGAGGAAGAAATTAGGGAAACAATGCCTTTCACGGTGGCATCCAAAAAAAAAAAAAAAAAGAAGTACCTAGGAATCAATCTAACAAAGGAAGTGAAAGATCTATGCAATGAAAACTACAGTACTCCAAAAAGGGAGATCAAAGAGGATATCAAATAATGGAAAATATCATTTATTCTTGGGTAGGAAGTACCAATATAGTGAAAATAGCCATACTCCAAAAATTGTTATACAGATTTAATGCAATTTCAATGAAATTACCAATAGCGTACCCCACAGAATTAAAGAAAAGAATCCTAAAATTCATTTGGAACCAAAAGAAGCCTAAACTAGCAAAAGCAATTCTGGGCAACAAAGGCAAAGCAGAGACTATCACAATCCCTGACCTGAAATTATATTAGAAAGCTACTGTGATAAAAACAGCATGGTACTGGCAAAACAAAACAAAACAAAACAAAACAGACCCAAGGATCAGTGGAGCAGATTAGAAGATGCAGAAACAAATCCAAACACTCTCAGCCACCTTTTGGCAAAGGGGCCAACACCCTCATTGAAAGAAAAATAGCCTCTTTAATAAACGGTGCTGCATTAGTTAAAAGTATACATGCCCTATTCAGTAGTTTGAGTTAGAAATTTTAAACTGTATTGATTAGGATCCTCTTTGGATATGGAGCACAAATAAGATACTTCAAACATTCTGTTACAGTTTTTCTTCGTAACTATTTTTTTAGATGGCTCTTGAGAAATTATAGATGCGCAGCGGAAACTGGAGTTAGTGGTTGTTGATTTCTCAGTGCATTTATCTAGTGCTACCTCTTCAACCCACTTTTGCAGTATTTGAGTAACAACTCCCAGAAAGTGCCTAAAACTTTTTATTTGTGCCCCCACTCTATGCTTTACATTTTTATTCAAGAAATTTATACCATTAAAGATAATTAAATGTCAGTGTTTTTTTAAATTTCATTTTTTTATCTATTTTAATTTTTATCCTACTCTCTAACTTTCTTTTTCATTGGATGACCTGAAAACTGTGACCTTCAAAAGGGAAAGGATTACAAAAATTAAGTAACTCGATTCTTACCACCTAAACTGTTTCATGTAGACTACAATCAATGTTGTTATTGCTCTCTGTTAATTAACTTTAGTAATTAACTTCTGATGATTAACTTTTTGGGGGGGAGTGCTGGGAATCAAACTCAGGGCCTTGTGCTTGCTAGGCAAGCTCTCTACCACTGAGCTAAATCCCCAAGACCTTGGTGATTAACATTTTTAAAGAAGAGTTTTCACTATGAGATTAAGGCTAACAACCCATGAGGACATATGTACATGAATTTATTCCATTTACAGCAATATGCACTCTGGCTTCTAATTAAAAGTAGCCGGGAGAAACAATTTGCCAGGGAAAATTACAAAGAAAATTATAGAGAAAAATTACAAAGAGATAAAAAAATTAACTGGACATTTCCTTTTGACAATTAGACAACTTATAATTACACTGACATCAGACTAGGTAGAAAATTATGAGAGCAGCTGAATGTCCTTTCAAATTTCCCAACAAGAGGCTCAAGTTTTTCTTCCAACAAAAAAATTAAAGATTCTAGTCTTCAGTTGAAGGAGCTGTGATTTTAGAAAGTGTATCCCTTCAGTTTAAGAAATTTGGGGTATTCTATCCTTTATTATGGGAAGCAATTTTGATCACCTCTCTTGAAGGATGCCTCTTATTAGAGTTCTTGCCTAACCATTATTTTGGATATAATCTCACAAACCAAACATGGGGCTAGTAGTTGGTGGGGCCCTTCCCCTGAATATTAATTTTTTAATACACTGATCAATGATGAAAATATTGTTATTTTTATTTAGAGCCAAGTGACAAAAAATTATGAATGTTGAAAAGTAAAAAAGTATGCATTTTGTTTCCATCTGTTTGGTGTTTGATATATTTTGATTATCTACTCTTTTTAAAACTTCAAATATAAAGTGTATCTTCAAGTTATTGAATGTTTCATCCATCCCAATGTGTGAAGTATTCTCTTGTGAATTAATGTGTATAGACTGTGGATGGAGCTGTGTAGTTTGAAATGTTTTCAGGGAGAAACTTGGCATGATAAACAGAGAATGTATTCCAATTTGGTTTTCTGTCACTTCTGTCCCTCACCCTCTCCGCCTCTCTCTTAATACTTGCTTGTTTTCATTCTCAAATACTGATTTATGTGTATGTGGTTGCTCAGGTGGGACCATAATGGCCTTTGTGTTGAACATTTTACCTTATATAGTTTTTTTTTTTTAGATTTTTGCCAACGACTGTCTTAGAGACATATACAACTACCACCCTGCTGCTTATGCTTCTACTTTCTCTTTCTGTTTTACTTTTTCCCCTTCCTTCTTTCCCTTCCCTTCCTTCCTTCCTTCTTCATGCAGGGGAAGGAGGCAGCCTCCAACAATAAAAGTCAATTTCTTGATTTCCACATAGGATTTTGGGGTAAAAGCATTTTGAGAAAACTTAACTTCAGATGCAAAAGCATAATGAATAGTACGCAAGAAAGATGCCTCTCTGTGCTATTTTTTTTTTTTTGTGGCAAGAAACTTATGTAATGTTTAAACCAGTGAGAAACACTACATGCAAGTAATTAACTTTAAATCCTTCCTTCTATCTGTTAAGTTTTTAAGCTTTATGTTGGCCTTTCCTCCATGACTTTCCTGATGGCTCTGCTTTGCATTAGGTTCTCTGTCCCCCACAGCACCTGCCACCCTCCCACCCTCCCTGGGTAGCGCATCCCAGAGTGTGAGGCCCTGGTGTCATTGGCCATCCACATCAGAAAGTCTTGCTGTGAACTTGCATTTCTTTCTCATGTACCCTGTAAGGCTGGTTGTGACCAAAATAAGCTTTTTTGTATTAGGTTATTTGACTAACTGCTACAGTCAAAACGATCAAATCTTTGTACAATAGAAAATTATTTAAATTTTATTTTTCTACTGACATTTCTAATTCTAGTGTAAATGTTTAACAATAAAGAATTACTTTAAACTGTGAAAAAAATAAATAAATGGTGCTGGAAAAACTGGTGTTCCACCTACCTAACATTAAAACTAGACCCATATCTCTCACCATGCACTAAACGAAAATCAAAATGGATCAATGATCTAAATATTAAAACTTAATTATTAGAAACACTAAATCTGCTGAAAGATAGAATAGGTAGAACCCTTGAAGATGTAGGTGTAGGCAAAGACTTTATGAGTAGAGCCCCAATATCCCAGGAAATATCCAAAAAAATCAACAACTGGGATCTCATCCTATTAAAAAGTTTTGCACAGCTAAGAAAATCACCAACAGAGGGAGGGGACAACCCACAGAGTGGGAAAAAATTTTTGCCAGCTGTTCCTCTGACAAAGGATTAATATCTAGAATATATAAAGAACTCAAAAAAATTAGACCCTGAATTTAAAGACCCAGTCCAAAAAATGGGCAGCTGAAATGAATAGACACTTCTCAGATGAAGAAGTAGAAATGGCAAATAAACTTTAAAAAAAAGTTCAACATCACTGGTCATTCAAGATATGCAAGTGAAAACAACGCTGGGATTCCATCTCACGCCAGAAAGAATGGCTAGTATCAAGAAATCAGTCAATAACAAATGCTGGCAGGGCTGTGGGGGAAAAAGGAACCCTTCTCCACTGTTGGTGGGAATGGGGACTGGTGCAACCACTGTGGAAAGAATTGTGGAGATTCCTCAAAAAACTACAATTAGGGCATGGGGATTTAGAGCAAGTAGTAGAGCACTTGCCTAGCAAGCACAAGGCCCTGAGTTCAATCCCCAGCATGCTGCCTCCAAAAAAAATACAACTAGAGATCCCATTTGACCCAGCTATTCCCCTTCTTGATGTCTTCCCAGAAGAATTAAAAGTATCACATTACAGTGATATATGCACACCCATGTTTACAGCAGCACAGTTTTAATTGCTAAATCTTAGAAACAGCACAAATGCCTAGCAACCGATGAATGGATAAAGATGTGGGTTTTTCATACAATGGAGTACTGCTCTGCCATAAAGTCCAATAAGCTTGAGACGTTTTCAGGTAAATAGATGCATCTTGAGACCATACTATTAAGCGAAATAAATTAGACACACATGTTTAATACCACATTGTTTCTCTGGTGTGAGAGATTGAAAGTGTAAATAAGGATTAAAATGTATTATATTGGGAAAGGGAAGAAATTATTCAAATGAGAATTGGAACAAGGGTGGGGGGAGAATAGAGAGACAAGAAAAAAAAGAGAATAGAAGTAAAAATGGAAACAATACTTTTGCAAATAAGGAGAAGAGGGGTTGAAGGGAGGGCAGGGGAATGGGAAAAAAAGAAGCAAGATATATCATGTACAGGTACAAATTCCCTATGATGAATGTTGTCATTATGTATATCTAAAATGTACCACTGAAATAAAATTTTTTAAAAAGATTTAAAAAATTTGCAGATCACCCTGTTTGCACCAGAAGGCTACTTATACAGAGATAGTTGAGCTCAACACTTTCCTTAGAAATAAAACATAACACCGTATAGAACATTACATATCTTAAAAATGTCACATTTTGAAAATGTAAGAACCAGGAGTAATTAATTTTAATAACACATATTATTTACCCCAACATCTAAAATATTATTTTAATATATAATCATTAAAATAGCTAATGAGGTATTTTACTATGCTATTTCAAACTAAATCTCTGAGACACATGCAGGTCACACAACATATCTCAGTTTGGACTAGCCATGTTCCCAGTCTCAACTGCCACATGTGGTTCATGGCCACCATGCTGGACAGTGCAGATGGGGTCCTCAGAAATCTTTCCCAGCCAGCGAGACACCATTGATAGCAATTCTTTTGTTGTTGTTTTGTTTTTTGGTGCTGGGGATCGAACTCGGGGCCTTGCGCTTGCAAGGCAAGCAGTCTAACCACTGAGCTAAATCCCCAGCCAGGTAGCAATGTTTTTGAATAGAGACTAGTATCACACACCGTGTGGGCTAGACAGGCTTAGGACCAATTACTTCTCACACTTCTTTTTCTCCTTCCAAATCACCAAGACATCAACTTGAAATAATCCTAGACATCCCCTTTGGAAGAGTTTAAATTTAAAATGGGATGAGAATGAAAGGGAAATGAATGAGAAGGAAGAAAAGAGAACCCTGTCTGTGATTTTAGGGAGTAAGGGATTGTTGGGCCCTTCCTGAATTTGTAAGTAAGGGACAAATGTAAATTGGGCATTTACAAGCACACAGAACTCTCATGTAGACTGTTATCACAAGCATGCATAATAATACAGCTTCTACCCTTTCTGAGTAGGGACAACAGGTCAGGTTTCTCCTCTAGGTTTGGCTGTAAGGAGCTTCATCTGACATTGCAAGCAGGCAGTGTTGACCTTCAGCTGCAAGGCACAAACTAAATGCGACCTAAAATTACACACACACATGTGCGTGTGCGTGTGTGTGTGTGTGCATGCAGAAGACTGAATCCAAGGCCCTGTGTGTACTAGGCACATACTTTACCACTGAGCTACACTCCAAGCTTGAAATTATTGATTTACATGAAGATGGTCCAGAAAGTAAATTAAATGCAAAGCACAACACTAAGGTGGGAACAAGCAAGAATCCAAAACAGGTTGGCAGAAGCAGAGGCAGGCAGGAAGAAGCCCGGAGGTCACGGTGTGCAGAGCCCTCTGGCTGAGCCTGAGGCGGTAAGGAGCTGTTAAGGGTCTGACACCAGGTCCCAGCTGTAGTCAGTAGTTGATATGCGAATTGCTAGAAAAAAATTAAATATTGGTATTTTATAAATAGCTTTTTTTGTGTGTGCTGGGGCTCAAACTCAGGGCCTTGTGCTTGCAAGGCAAGCACTCTAATCACTGAGCTAAATCCTCAGCCCTATAAATAGATCTTATACAGTCATCAAAACACTTAGTCCCAATATATCTGCCACATATACACTGTAACTGCCCCACACAGATGAGATGCAATGAACTAAGCAGACCAAAATTTTCCACCCTAATTTAATTCACACCAGGCATCTGGGTAGGATCTATATGTGGCATTGGGTGCATTGTAAATTCATGTTGTTTTTACTCGCTCCTTCAGCTGGAGCCATGCTCTTTATATCCCCGTCCAAGTTTGAAACTTGAAGGCCCTGCCCTTTCTCAGACCACCCCAACTCAACGGAACAAGCTGAAGCACTCCAGCTCAACGGAACTGGTGCTTTTTAAAAACCCTAAAGACATTATTCATAATAAATATGAAGGGTTTTCTTTGGGGTACTTTATTCCTTCCTTCCAGAGTTATTAATATTTGCTCTTCATTTTTGCAAACTTCGCTGAAAACATCACTCACCTCTTTGTTTTACTTTCTTTAATCAGGTTTGGAAATTCTTAATCATGTAAGTCTTTGGATACTTGCTGTCTTTCTCCTTAGTGGGGGGCCATGAGGAACCCTGTCACTTCGGTTGCCAGAGACCACTGATGGCCTGTGATCACCTTACAATGCTGTTCTTGGCAGGGATCAAGCCATTAGAAAGCAGTGCTCTCGTAAAATGCGAGCGGTCTGCAGTGCCTACAATCTTCCTTGAGATGTCCAGCAAATATTATCACCATTTAAACCTGGGCAGGCTTTGTGCAGACTGACCTAAGGGACAAGACTGGCCATGCCCTCATAAAACCAACACATACCTTTCCAAATTAGGAAAGTGAGAGAAAACTAATGCTCTGCATATTTTTAGCTTTTACTTTTCTAAGTTGTAGTTTTTAACTAAATGTTACCCGTTTGGTTTCTATAATTATCTATTGGGAATAAAGGACTAAATATGGGGAGTAAGGTGGGGGGAAGGAAGGAAAAACAATACAGCAATGTATAAAAACTCAAAAAAATTAGAGGCCACCCAAAATAAATGACCTAATCTAAAGGTGGACCATTGAAATGAATATGCTTCTCAGAAAAAGAAAAATGAATGCCCAATAAATACACGAAAAAATGTTCAACAGTTTTTGGGCACTAGAGAAATGCAAATTAAAGTAACACTGAGATTCCATCTCGCTCCAGAAAGAATGGCCATTATCAATAAATCAAAGTAACAAACACTGGAGAGGCTGTGGGAAAAGGAGCCCTTCCACATTGTTGGTGGGAATGTAAACTAGTACAGCTATTATGGAAATCAGTGTGGAGATGCCTAAAAAAAAAAAAAAAAAACCTAAAAGTAGAAATTCCTTTCAGCACAGTTACGCGCCTTCTAGGTATCTTCTCAAGAGTTAAGGACATCATGTTAGAGTGGCCCATACACACCTGTGTTTATAGCAGCACGATTCTCAATAGCTAAATCTTGAAAACGGCCTTTATGTCCATCGATGGATGAATAAATTAAGAAAACATGGTATGTATAGCAATGAAGTACTGCTCCACCATAAAGAAGGATAAATTGCAGTTATTTGTAGTAAAAATGAATGCACCTTGAGGTAATAATGCTAAGTGAAATAAATCAGACACAGAAGCTTAAATATTACAGTTTCTGTTTTATGAGAAACTCAAAATATAAATAAAGAGCAAAGTAAAAGGTACATAATAGGAAATAGAGAGAGAAATATCTTTTGCAAATGAGAATGGGACAGAGAGATGGAGCTATGGGGAGAAAGAGGAAGGGAAGGGGATTAAGAAAAAAGAATTAAAATGTGTTATGTACATGTACCAACTCCCCTTAAGGAATGTGGCCATGATCTACTACAAACATACACTAATAAAAATTTTTACTGAAAAAAAAAAAAAAGAAAGGCGATGTAGTACCAGAACAAGGAGAAAATAAAGGGTAGAATGGCTCTATGATAAAGAATATGCAATTAAGTCGGGTTTCCAATCTCTGCTCTGATACTTACCAGCTAGGTGACATGACTAGTGGCTCAACTCGTTAAGTTCACTTCATCTTTTTGTAAATGGGAATAATACTCAAATCTACCTCGCAGGGTTCTTGGGAGGACTAATTAAAACAATGTATGTAAAGCAATTGACTAAATCATCCCTGGCACTGAGTGAGCGATCAGTAAGTGGTCCAGAGTATCATCACCGGCATTAGTGTAGTGTGGAGGGAATGAAGCAGAACAAAGTAAAGTCAATGCTATGCTTCTTCACATTCATTCCTACAATTTTACATATTTATTTTCTCTCTTTGGTGTCCAGGGAGAGATATCGTAGGAAGCTTGGACAGCTAGATAAGTGCTTTCAGGGAGTACTATAGATGGATGTTTGTGCTCCCCCCAAATCTGTATGTGGAAAACCCAAGCTCCAGAGTGATATGTGGGGCAGTGTGGCCTCTAGGAAGTGATTAGGACATGAATGGAATTAGTGTTCCAATAAAAGAGTTTCCAGAGTGCTCCTTCACCTCTCCTACCTGTGAGGACATGGTGCAAAGTGTCACCAGACACCACGTGCACTAGATCTTGGCCTTCCCCGTCCCCAGAAGAGTGAGAAATAAACGTTAGCCATTTATAAATCACCTGGTCTATGGTCATTCGTTACAGTATCCCGCACAGACTGAGACCTGGAATAAACTTACAAGGCCATCAATGAGAGCCGTGGAGCCACACTACTGCTGCCAAGAACGGACCACACAGCTCTTGGCAATCAGTCTTCTAAGCTGTTTGCGTAGAGTTTTCATTCTCCTTTTTGCAAATTAGAAGAAAAATAATTTACTTTTTTTTCTGCATTTGACAGATCTCCATTGCTGTCAGTCTTTTCTTTACCATTGTCCATCTTGTCCTTCTCACCCGCCGAGACTCACCGGGCTGGGGGGTGATTCAGGAGGCAGGGTTCTTCCATGCACCTGAGTTTCTAAGCTGCAGTTGGGCTGCAATTCATCCAGCCTCCAGGGGAAGAAACTGCAGTGCAGTGCATACTCCAAGCACACGCCCTTCCACTGTTCCAACATGCAGTTAATTGGCTGAATGTAGCTGGAATTTTAAAAGATGGGGAAATAAAGAAGGCTAAAAGAGAAGCTTGATCCTCTTCCAGAAACCCTACAATTTCCAATCAAGGACAAATTCTGAGTGCCTCTCATTCTGGTATTAACAATTTTGGCCACGACTTCCCTGTCTGTGAAAGGTACCACAAGCACCCTCACTCTGGGTCTTAGAGCAATAAGCTTCACTGGGTGAACGCTCTGTGCAAACTGACTCACACGGTTGAAATCTGCAGTTCAGCTTACCCGCAAGAACAGCCACTCTTCTATCTGGGTGCCCCAATCGTCTCTTGAGAAGTCCACAGGAACAGAGATAGACCGGATTCAGTCAAATGTCAGGGACATGTTGCACGTGGGTGCCGCTCGTGAAACTTTGACTCACGCATCCACACTCAGCTCGGTGTGATATGTAACCCATGCCAAGTTGCTCTTATCAAATTCTACCATAGATGAGAGCCGCATAATCTTTACAGAATGAGTTGTGTTTCCATATGTTACAATATATACTTTGTAGCATATATGTGTATATTTCATATATTATATTTTAGAATATACCTATAGTGTAAGCTTTTAAATAGTAGGTATTCGATAAATACTTATTTATCGAACGAGAGAATGAATATGTAAGAAATCATTTCACTGGGCATCAAGGCAACCCAGTGAGCAAGGAATGACGTGTTGTATCACCGCGAGTATGTTGCAGGGCACGGGCCCAAGTCCCTTGGCCAAGGGCGCCCACGAGGGAGCACAAGGGTTGATGGGAGTCGGGTGGCAGGACATCTGTGCTTCTGCCTTCCGCACACAGACCTGACTTCTGGTACAGGAGAAAACCCGAGCTCGTTTCTTCTTCACCAAGTGATGTCGCTGAGATAATTGTGTTTCACCACATATTCCTTATTTTGGGGCCAGCTGTATCCGGAGCCAGTTCTTTGCGTAGTTTCCATTCTTCTTTACTTTTGAGCCACTCAGATTCCTTCAACTCTCTTCCTCCCCTTTCCTTGTATTTGTCTCCCTGCTGTCCCTTCTACTCCACTGACTCAAGCAAGTACTGAATACGAGAAAGTAAGCAACGTATCGTCCTTGGTAGGGAAAAGCCATCTGGGACACTTTCTACTACTCCAGGCCCTTGGCATGGCTTTCTAATAAGCAACAGAGAAAAAAGAGAAGAGGAAAGCAAAAGTTCCACTTACAGGAAAGAAGGTAAAGCTCAGCTCATACTCTAGCCTCTAACACAGAGACATGTGCACACAGGCACTCACACACACACAGACACACCATCCTTAATCCCGAAAAAACTTTGAACTTGGGGCAGATGTTTGGATTTCCAGAGACTCATTAGCCGCTCATTTCTTTCTTCTTTTCACCTAACATGAGGAACACTGGATAATGTGTCCATTTAGTGGCTTTTCATTAACCACTGCTGACGAAAGAAGAAAGAAAAGAAGGAAGAAAGACAAAAAGAAAGAAAGCTCATATGCTGTGTCTACATGTGCACTCAGAAGAAAAAGTGACAATGGCAAGAAATAAGGATTTTCTTGGAAACATTTTATATTTTAGGGGAACAGAATCGATGTGTCTGAAAATCATGCTGTCCGCTGGCGTGAATGCCCACTTAATATTTAGTTTGTTCAGCTTCTTGCTTCCAGCTCCTACTGGCCAAATTTATTGCCCATGGCTGAAGAAAGGATTTTTTCCCCCATGAAACTTGTTTTGGCTTGAAGTAAAGTTCAAATAATATTTACCAAGATTATTAAAAAACTCTAAAACTTTTTTCTTCTTCAGCATTCAGGGATGGAATGTCAGAAAAGTGTTGACATTAATTTTTAAATTAATATTTTTGGAAGAATTTTCTTCAATAAAAGATCAAATGATTACCACAATGCTGGAAACGGGCTGACAATTGCTAACAATGCCTGTCTTCCAGAAAGTTCCGATCTTCCTGCGAGCTGAGGCGGGGGGAGTTGCACTTGATGGAAATGCAGGTTGTCTTCTCAAAGAAGAGTTCAAATTTTTCATTCGAGCTCATCCTCAGAGTGAGGCTGAATTGCCGATCTCAAAAACATCCTTGCTGTGAGCACAGGAAAGCGTGTTTCTCAATTGAACCATACAGCCACATGGATTCTCCACTGCCCTATGCCGAAGAATTCTGATCGTCTTACAAGGACACAACTTTAGAGACTGTCTTGCACTTCACAGTCTCTCTTTATTTGAGCAGTCAGCTAAGGGCAGTAAAAAGGAGAATGAGCTACCTTTAAAATACAAGAAGACCTAGTTTATAGTTGAATCTCTACTGCTTGGCCATGAGGCCTCAGGAAATCACCTCCTCTTGGGCTCAGTTTCCCCACCTGAAAAATTAACATAGTAAGATACCTCTTTCGGAGTGGTTGTATTGGCATTCCCTGCCAGAATATATATAAATTTTATTTTCCTATGGCAGCTACCATCTTCTCACCCTGTTTTATTATTTACTGATTGAATTGGCTAGTGATCTGTACATCTCCTGCCCGTTAGAATGCAATCCTTGTTTGGAGGTTGCTCGCTCACACACAGATTTCTACCTGCACACTGTCGGTGCTCGACAATCGTTGACAGAGTGGTCAATAGATGAAGGTGACGTGTCCAGCAGAGCTGGCGTGAAGACCTCCTGCTCTAGCAGACCGGTAAATCGCTGCCGCCACTACAAGGCATGTGCTGGGAATTCGACGCAGGCTTTCCAGCTCCTTCCTCCGCGTCCTGCTCTTCGTCACAGCACCCTTGGTGGACAGCATTCTGCGTGTGCATCCTGCTTTCCATACTGTGCCGTCCCCTCCCCTCCATCACCTGTCACGCTCTAGAAGATTCAAAGTCAGGACCAAACTGTTCTGGGAAGAGCAGGAACCACGTGGGTCGTTGGCCAGACCAAACGCCTCAAATGACCTGAGTTTCCCTCTCTTTATATTTAGTATTCTTTTTCTCTAAACAGCAAAATTCTCCGTTTGTCAAGATAAAATAAGGAGTTTTCTTTGTCATTCCTAAAGCTCGTTCCTGTGTCCAGAGACTTTCCTGACTGGCTTGAGACATTCACCTAAACCCCAAAATAAGCCAGGAGCAATGAGCAGCTACACGCCCAGCACTGGGTTACTCCTCAAGGTTCATTCTCTGAGGAGGAGACCAAGACAGGTCCTGGCAACCGGGGTGACCAAGAATGAAAGGAAAGCAAGTCGTCAGCAGAGACATGGCGCTCAGAGGATTCGTAAGTTCCCAGAGTCAAAAATCTTCCCTCCATTCCTGAAATCGACTGTAAAAAATAATCCTAGAGACCCAACCACAGCACTCAGTGCCCGCTTTCCGTCCAAGATGGAAAGCTCTTGAGCCCTGGGATCTCGCTGTCCACTGACAGACAGCTGGGAACTTTGAGAAAACGAGTGTCCCCGTGTAAAATGGAACAGGAATGCCTGCCCCTGAGATTATTATAGCTCAATGAGTTAAGCTTTGTAAGGCATGTACTACAGCGCCTGGAGTACATTTAGCGTTGATGTTAGTCTGCGTCCCTTGTGGTTACTCTCTTGTTAACTACGTAAAATCAAGTGACTTAGGTATCCTAATTGGGGTACTAACTCCTGCCTCACAGACGACAAGAAGCAAGAAAACATTACCACTGCAGAGTCTAGAGATCCAAAAATGCTCAGTACACAGTAGCTATTCTTACCATATTACCTACCATTCATTAAACATCACTCCTGTCTCCCCCACAGAATTTGTCCTCCAGGCACTGAAAACATACAACCTTGTTAATTTAATCTTTACAACAACCCTCAATATGAGGTTGGTTTTTGTTTTATTTTGTTTTGTTTTGTTTCTGTTTTTGAGACAAGGTCTCGCTATGTAGTTCAGGGTAGCCTTGAAACAACTATGTAGCCCAGGCTGACCTCAAATTCAGAGACCCTCCTGCCTCAGCCTCCTGAGTGCTGGAATGTCAGGAACACACCAAAGTGTCCAGTGGTATTATTATGTTTATATCAGAGGTGGAGAAACTAAGTCCAAAAAAATTAAGTAACCTGGTCAGGATTACACCTGAATATCACAGATATGGTATTGGAACTTGCTATAGTGTCTCCCAAATTATTAATTATTAATATTTTAATATAATTACCATCATCTTTATTATCATCTATTCTCCTTCTCCATCCATCTTTTATTAGGTCAGGTCAGATATATTCTATCTAAGCCATCTGTCCACAGGGTCCAACCATGCCACTCTGGAGTCCAGAACACAACATCCCAGTGAGTTTGAGGAGGGAGGGCAGGCGCCAGGGTGCTATATGACCATCTGCCGCTTCGGCTTGCGTCTTACTTGTGGGGCACTTCCTGTCACCTCTGGGATGTGTGACGCAGAAGAACATGTAGAAGCCAAGCAGTTGTTTTCTAGCAACCTCTAGAGTGCTGAGAAACTCAGACACTAGTGAAGATCTGAAGCAGGTGTGCATGAGAAGTGTAAATAACATTGGTGGAAAGTCCCTTCCTAGAGCGAATCACCATCGGAGGGAGAAGGCGAGTCGGCAACAGAATAAAAATCTCAGGGCTGGCCTGGAGAGGCAGGATAATCTTGCAGCAAGCATTTTACTGGATGAAAAATAGTTGGAAGTGCAAATACTTCCCCAAATTGCATATTCCACTGTTTTAAAATATTTCCGTATACGAGCTAATTCGTTTCATTTATACTAATGGTTTATCTTAGTTTGTTGAAAAGAAAGTTCGTGTTTACATCTGTTTGTTTCTTTGTTGTAAGAATCTTTTTGATTTATGTCTGTTACTGAGGAACTGATATAATGACACAGTGTTGTAACTATTGTGATTCTCTTATTATTTGGTTATTACAATTTGTTCTGCTTTTTCATTAAAAGAAAAAGGAAATAGTTGGATAAGTGGAGGAAAGAAATCACATTCACTGTATCAATCAATGTGCATTATTTTCTTAAATTACAAGCGTGAGAAGGAGGCCCTGGGTGTGGTGGCCAGACCCTGATCGCGTCGGGTCCTGAACTCACCGGGTTCAGACGACCAGCCTTCTGCTGCCTCCTCCCAGCTGGCAGTCAGCCGTCCCTGGCCACAGTCCCACTGCGGAGGCACTTTGGAGATTGTGTGTTCTGGGTCTTGGCCTCTTGCCTCTTTGTTCCAGAGTTTCTGGGTCAAAACTGCTGCCTAAGATCTAGAAAGAAGAAGGAAGTGATGCCCTTCTTGAAGAGGCAGGCTGAATGCCAGGGCCCTGCCCTGGCTCCAGCTCCACCGGCCCCCGTGCCCTGCAGTCCCTGTCCCCTGCACACACCTGCAGCCCTGGCGCCCTCCTCCTAGCAGTAGGTCTTGCTCTGATAGGAGGTTTCTGTCTGAGCAGTGGTCTTGGTTCCAGATTATCCCTGCTGTTGTCCCTGTCATGTTCCTGACCCTCTCTTCCCACTCTGTTTAGCTTTCCCCTCATGGAGTTTCCTGGCTTCTGCCTACCTCCCGGCTCTGAGCTCTGGGTTGCCTGCCAGGTCCCAGGCACGGCGGCATCCAGCCAAGTGCCTCGGCTGGCCTCGAGCTTTCCTCCAGGCTTCCCACGGCTCCTCCACGCTCTGTTCTCCATCTCCTGCTTGTGGCCTTTGTCCTTTACAGGGCTGGTTTGACACCTACTCAGCACGTGGCAGAGACCTTCCACCTGCCCTGGGTGGCATTGCATAAGAAAGTCGTGCAAACCCACGTATCCCTGCGATCTTTCTCATGATGCTTAAGGGGGTAAACCTAAAGCTGATACTAAGTTTTCTTTGTGATTTAAAAAGAGTGTGGCAGGAATATTTTGGGCAGCCAATGCCCCAGAACTCGCAATCTACGTATGGAAGTCTCCCTCCACCCACTGCCTCCTTCCTCTTAAGGAGCTGCTGCTGCAGAGAAAGCCGCAGTACAGACGCAGGCGCAGGTCTTAGCACCGTCTTCCAGACCTCTGGGCTTCTCACCAGGACCTCTGTGACAACTGTCTTTCCTGTCACCAGTTTTTCCTGTTTCATGGTCACTAGTCTTTTACCTAACACAGATTCTTGATATTTTAAAATATACAATATGTAAAATCATTTGTTTAAAATGAACACATCATTGGCCAAAAATAGAAATTATCATTGGAATAATGCTTTCCTGAGCTTGGGAAACACTGAAATCAAGATATAGGGCCACTTGCAGGGAAAGACACAGGTGTTCCAACTAACAGAGCGAAAATCCCATAATTCATCTTTTTCTCTCAATACTGGAAATTAGACTCAAGGCCTTTGCACTGAGCTGTATCCCCAGCCCATCTTTTATTTTTCATTTTGAGACAGAGCCTCGTGAAGTCGATAAATTGTCCAGGCTGGGCTTGAAGTTGGGATCCTCCTGCCTCAGCCTCCCAGAGTGCTGCGATTATAGGCATGCGCTACTACAGCTTGGTTTGTCTGCTTTTGCATAATATGATGCAGTTTAGACATAAAATGCCTCCCAGATTTTTTAATGCCCTGGCACACCTCTAAAATCATAATTTTATGTGACCCACCGGGGTAATGGAGAAGGCTACTTGCAATGGAACATAATCATCCTGGCCTTGAGCTGCCCAGACCCTGGTCAGCTGCCTCGGGGGCTGCAGGGTCTATGCGCCAGCACTTCTGTAGCCACTTTGTGACCCATTCGGGGGTCATGGCACACATGGCACACTCTGAGCAGCAACATTTTTTAGTTCCTGTGGATATTTTGAGGGAATGGTGAAAGGTGAGTCACTACTCTTCTAGGAATTTGGGTTATATCAGCAAAGGAAAGAGTCAGATCCCCGTCCCCAGCGGCTTTTATTCTAAAGTGAGGAAAGTCATAAACACGCATCCAACACTGCTAACCCGGGGTGCTCAGGCGTGTAAGGGAGATGCGGGAAGGCCGGGGGCTGACATGACAGGAAGGACAGAGGCGGCTCCTGGAGGAAACAAGCAGAGCCTTGCAGAAAGCAGAGCTCTGGGTGGCGGGGATGTCAGTAGGAGCGTCCGGGCTGCAGGAAGAGCGGGGCGGAGACCCTGGGGCTCCAGGAGCTTCGGGGTGCCTGGATGGAGACAGCAGAGAAGTCAGGGAGGACCGCAGGTCCCCGCCTGTAGAGCATGGGCCCGTCTTGTCACACAGCAGACCCCAAAAGTCAGACCACTGACAACCCTCACAGGGCCGTCACACTCACTAGGACACACACGGGAGCCAGGCAAGGGGTGACAAGAAGGAAAACAGCAAAGCAAGAAGTCCTCAAACCCTGCAGCCGTCTTATAGAACTGAATTCACTCATTAAAGATGGTTTGTGACAGGGCCGCCTGACCACAGACACCAGCCAGGACACCCTCATCCAAATCAGCAGGGAAGCTTCATTTCTCTGCTAATCTACAACCACGCCCACCCCAGGCCTCCTCTGGTTGCTGAAGGCCAAGTGCGCTGGACCCAGACTCTGACAGGACGGGGTAGGCAGAGCCCCAAGACACAGAGGAGATGACACGGTAGGACCGAGGTATCTGGCACAGGTGAGGGGACCCGCAAACCATGACTCCTAGTCCTCTGCCCCCCAAGCCTCAGCTTTACCTTCTTAAACAGAATGCCCTGTGCCTTTAGGATTAGGACTGAGAGTCAACGCTGCATTGTTCTTTACTTCTTATCAGTACACATTTACAGTACATAATGATTACACGCATCATGAAGACTTGGTCCGTGGACATAACACATCTTGATTCTTTTTACATCTCCTTCCCCTCCCTCCCCTATTGGCTGCACTGTTCCCTACTCTCCCTTACTCTCTCTCCATCTCCATTTTCCCCCTGTTATCTTTTATTTTGCTCTTTATTTACATTTTGGGTTTTTCATACAGGAGAAACCAGGTGATATTTAAGCTTATGTGTCTGATTTATTTCACTTAAGATTATGGTCTCAAGGTGCATTCATTTTCCTACAAATGACTCCAGTTTACCTTTCCTTATGGCATAGTAGTGCTCTGTTGTAAATACCACAAAGACTTGGTTTTTTCAAAGGTGAAAATGAATGCCCACCCCACACACTCTTCCTCACCCCAGCGTCCTCTCCTGAGACCTCGGAGGGCTCCTCACTCAGCGTTCAGCCCCCAAAGCCCACGGTCCTCTCACCCCTCAGCAGGGGAAGGCTGGCTAAAGGCTGCAGACTCTGCACCCCAGGGGAAGCCACGTGTGCAGGGGAAGCCCACCAGCCCTGAGCAGCAGGCTGGCTCAGAGTGTGCAGTGTTCATTTTTCTCCAGGCCCGGCTGGGGCTGCTTGTCTGCAGACACTGGAAGGAAGCGCGATGCTTACAGCATTTATATTTTCCATGCTGTGGTGGATTTGGAAACTTCACGCAGCTCAAGACAGAATAAATTTACTCGGGCACAAATCTCTTGATCATTTCTCCTTCAAATGTGGGAAAGCAGCTCCAAGGAGGTGGAAATGCAGAGCACATCATAAATCCCGGGACAGGAGCGCAGGGAGCTGCGGGGCGCACAAAGGGAGCAGTGTGCTTTCATATTCTTCTCCGCTGCGGGCCGACCTGTGTGGCTTCGGACAAAGGCCTTTCAGTGCGGAGGGGGAAGGTGCCCTGCTGCTCCTTGCAGATCGAGCGGTGCTGGAGAGAGGGAAGCGGTGTGCCTGGGGTGCGGCCGGCAGGAAACGCCACCGAACACGACATCACTCTCGAATAACCGTCCTGAGGAGCGCAGCCCCGCGGCCAGCAGCTCCCGGGCCGCGCCTGCCCGCCTGCCGGGGACTCGCCGGCCGAAGGGGAACGGGTGTTTATTGAGAGCATCCCCGAGGGGGGTCCCGGGACAGGGATTGACTGTCACCCGAAATATCCCGTGCCTGTT
Source organism: Hystrix cristata (assembly GCA_004026905.1). Lineage (NCBI taxonomy): Eukaryota > Metazoa > Chordata > Mammalia > Rodentia > Hystricidae > Hystrix > Hystrix cristata. The sequence goes on along the minus strand of PVJO010011581.1, from coordinate 12,768 downwards.
CTTCCCGCTCTCCGACACCGGGGAGACGATCGGCGCCCCGGATTTCCTTGAAGACATTCTCTCTGAGCATGTCGTTGGGCGGCGCGGGAGGCCCACAGTGCGGCGGACCCGGCGCATGCCGACCTGCCCCGCGAGGCGCCAGTGTCTCGAGTCAGGCGAGTTCGTTAACTCCTCTGTGCCTCAGTTTCTCCCCGCGTAATGCTCCGCTCCAGAGACCGCGTGGGCCTCTGCCCCGCGCACGCGCCGCCCCTTCTTGTGGTCACAGCAGCACGGTTTGCTTTGGGGACCCCGCTCTGTGCCCGGGATCTGCTGCCTGGGGTCCCACTCAAGGGCACTGGGCGCCTGCCGCCTGTCCCAGCCTTTCTCAGCGGGAGCGAGGCTGCGACCAACAGGCCTCTCCGCGTCCCTCTCACCCGGAGGTGCCTCCTGAGCAGCGGGATCCAGGCCTGGAGGACCCTCCTGGCAGTATCCGCGTGGGCCTTGCTGCCCTGCCCCTACTCCTGGCCCTGTCAGGACTCCGATGTTAAGCTTTTCCTTTGAGATCCTCCAGCTCCTTCCTGTGGACTCCCTTCCCTTTGTGGTAGGCAGAGCGCGTCTCCTTTCTCACACGCAGAGGCCACGGTTTTGAGTATCTGCCTTCACCTACTTTGACAGCAAGCACATCAGTTTGCTATTCTTGATAGGAGTTTCAGCAGCTGAAAAGCAAGTTAAAAAAGATAAAGACTTCTGTTTCTCTCAGTCATGTACAAATTTTTAGAAGTTGAACGATTTTCGGATGCCATGAAGATCAGAGAAGAAAGTTAGGTGAAGAGGCAAGGGGCTGTCCGGGTCTCTAGCAGTGGCCAGGAGCACGCTGTGGGGAAAAGCAAGCAAGGCCCAGACAGGCCCTGAGGAGGGAGAGCTCGGGGAGGACAGCCCAGAACCAACCAGAGCAAGGGAAGGAAAGGCGGGTCATGGAGATGAAGGTTGAGCAGAAAAATGGGAACAAGAGGCGTTGTCAAAACACAAATATTCATATGCCCAGTTGTCCTTCCAGCCCGGGTATGAGGATGTAGAAAGCATTTTAACTTAGGCGGTGGTGTGGGGTATCGGAGAAATACGAGGCCTAAAATGATTCTTTGACTTCACACTTTGGGTTGCGGCCAGCCTCAAGGGTGAGTGACACATGGCAGGGAACAGGGCAAAGTGACAACAGTGGCCAAAGAGAGGAGAAAGACAGACAGAAGAGCTAAGAACTGAAGCAGGAAAAGAAGTATCAGAAGAGCAAGACAGCACCCAAGAACCAATGGCTGCTGACAAAGTACTTCTGGGCCCTTCTGGGCAAGGGAACCTGTTTCAGGAGAGGGGAGCATCTCATGCCGTGCTATGAAGAGACCAGACCTCCAAAGCAATGACTGGCCAAGGCCTCCATGATAATGGCAGTGAAATATTAGCAGCGCTCCATTCGGGGAAGATTTCTAGAACCTTAGCATTAATATTCTGCTTTTCCTCTACTTAGCAGCGTCTAAACCCTTAATGTTTCAGAAAACCCATGAGACCTCTGAATTTTCTCCTGGCCTTCCAATGGGTTCTCTCAACTTATCTTGGCATTAGATCTGAAACAAGGACCCAGAGTGAAGGTCAGAAGAAAAGTAGCCATGCAGAGAGCAAGAAATACAGCAAGATTCATTAGAGGACTCAGGGCCCACATCCCATTTGGGTAGGAATCTAGTCCAAACAGGGAAGGCCAAATGGGGCTCCGGGGAGACCAAAGCTGCCAGGGAACAGATGTTCTTTTATCCCTTTAGCGTGAAGACAAGTCCCCACATGGAATGACATAAAGTCTGGGCAGTGCAGTCTGTTTTCCAGTTACTAACGATGCACACAGTGTGCACAAATCAAACTTATGCCGCTGAAACTGTTCTGTGAATTATAAATTTCATTTACACTTTGCATGCATGTATATGTTTACATAGAGAGTGCTGGGAATCGAACCCAGGGCCTCACACATGCTGGAACTTACCCCTTTCCGAAAGTGCTTTTCTGTACCACCCAGAGACACAACATCTTCCTGCCGAATCACAATAGCAGAACAGAGCTCTGCATGGCCCACTTCTGCAAACAATGATAAGGTGCTTCGGTGCAGTTAAAAGACCAAAATTAGAACCAGCACAACCAGGAAACTGGCTGCATGCAAGAATTTTCATTTTAAGAAACAAGATTTGGACATTAATACTCTGTTATTTTTAACTTGACTTTATTTATCATGGATTCTGCAACTAGAGGTACAAATATTTTGTTTCAAACAACAAAAATTATCTTTTGTTCATGGCACACATAAAAGCCATTTTTCTCTTCACAGGAGAGAAAAATTACCATGTGATGAAAGGAAAATCAAACGGCTACATTCTATAACATGAGACACAGCCAGGGCTGTCACTGTCCGAAGGTCCCATCAGATGCCACATGAGACTTCTCAGGACACATCCACCGCCCTTAGGATGGCCACAGTACTTTCTCTCCCCCTCTGATAGGATATTTGATAATGCTTCGCTTCCTTCCAACACAAATTCATCCCCTTCTCATTTATTGTTCTCTTACTACCCTTTCTGTGAAATTAGAACATAATGTAGATCTCCACTGAATTAATAGGATTTTATACAGAAAGAAAGAATTACATTAAAACATGGTTAACTCCTAGTCATAGAAAGTTCATCGATTCCATACTAACTGACAGCGCTTATAAGTCATTACTTTTTAAATGTATCATCCTTTTTCTACTTTTTTAAGTACGGAAAAATTCATGATATGTGAAAGAAGGTATAGTAGTATAAAGAAGCTCATATATCCAGCACCCAACTTCGGCATATACCAACTCATGTTTTATTTATACTCCTACCTTCCCTTTAATATTAAAGTTCCATCTGTGATAGTTCACTATCCAAAAGGTAATCTCACTTTTTAAACATAACTCTTAAAATCATCACTGTTAAAGGAAAATTAAAAATAGATTTTTAATTCCGTCAACTCACCAGTAGCATTCATGGTGGATGCCAGGCTGCACCGCCCAGCTCTGGCTCCCCAGCAGCCCTGAGCCCCTCTCAGCCTCTTCCCTGCTGAAGGGAGGTTGTGCACCTACCTTCCCCTGCGCGGCCTCCACCCAGTGACTGCCGAGTGGAAGGTGAGGCCCCACATCCCAGCGAGGGACATCCCAGAGGAGACCACCAGCTCGAAAGTATAACTGCCCATCAGCCTTTCGGTTGGTTCAACCCCTGCAGGTGCTGACCCTAAGAGCACTCTCCAATATATGTCCAGCCTGCTATTCTCTCCCTGAAGCTCTGCTTTCCAGAGATGTAAACCTGCAATAACATGCAGATTATTGGTTGTCTCAGAAATGCCATCGATGCCTGGTTTTAGCAGGTCCTTCATTTGAATTAGGATCCAAATAACCTGCACACTGCAAATGGGGGATGCTTCATGTAGGTTCCGTTAATGTGTAGTTTCCCTGGCTGAGCCTGCCTCTCTCACAATCTCTTTGTTGAAGAAACAGAATCATGAAATCTAGAAAATTTCCCATAGACTGGATTTTGCTGATTGCATCCTCATGGTGTAGCTAAACAAGTTTCTCTGTTTTCCTATAAATTGTTAATTCAATCTGGAGACCCGATCACATTTAAATTCAATTTTTTTGACAAGAGTGTGATTTTTCCATTAAGAAGTACATAATTTTTGTGAGCCAGATGTGGAGGTGCACACCTGCAATCCCAGCATTTTAGAGGCTGAGGCAGGAGAACTGTGAATTCAAAGGCAGCCTGAGAAACAAGAGAGACTGTCTCAAAAAGGGGAGGAGTACATAATTTTTTTAAGCCACCTTGGATGAGGATGGAGGCCTACATCTACTAGTTCATCAAAGGCTACTAACTATAAGTATACTAATTCCTTCACCTGCCCTTCATTTATTACAGCACTGCTCTTTGGTTACTTAGAAGTAGAATTCAAACAGGAAAATCAGGGCAAATGCTTGATTTTTTTTTTTTTTAAGCAATCCAAAATAATGAAGTGATTCTTTAAGATCCTCCAATGGTGGCCAATTTTTTTCTACTATGATTAAAACCACGGAGTTCAGCATACTTGTAGTGATCGTCCTTACTAGTTGCCGCATCTGTGTCTTTCTGTGTAGCCCAAATTGGTTTACTACATCTGTAATCTTTGAAAGCTTCAGTTTAGTTTTCTAAACAATTTTCCAGTTCTCCAATATGAACAGAATGTCCTATAGTTCTATTCAATCACAATACTAACCTCCCCAAAACAATACAGACCCGAGAGGTTAAGCACTCAGTCCGGCAAAAGGCTGCCCCTATTTCAAATGCCAGCTGCAAACGCATCCTTGGGTTATCACGTTTCTACCCAATCAGCTACAAACTCGTGGGCTCCCATGACTTCCCACTCTGGCTTCAGTAATTTATTGGAACGACTCAGGGAGCTCAGAGACACATTATCTTCACAATTACAATTACAATTAATTATAAAGGACATAATTGAGCGGCCTGATGAGATGCACAGGATAAGGGCAGTGGTCCTTCTGTGTTCCCTCCAGACCCACTTCTCCTTAGCACATTCATGCGTTTACCAGATCTGAAGCTCCATTAGCCCCGTTCTTTCCAAGTTTCTATCAAAACTTAATTTTGTGGACATAATCTAATCATTGGCTACTGACGAGTGAACTTGAGCTCTAGCCTGCCCTTCCATCCCTAGAAGCACAGATGTACTGTCACTTGAGTCTGCGAGGTCCCCCAAAGGCCCGTGTGTCACAGGCTTGGTTCCCAGCCCACAGCACTACTGGGAAGTGGGGAGGCCAAGTGGGAGAAAGATGGGTCTGTAAGAATGGGCTCTTGAAGGGGAAAGTGGGACCGCTGTCCCTTCCTCTTTCCTCTTTGCTCACTGGCCCCATGAGGTGCCCAGGCCTGCTCCGTGCACTCCTGCCAAGACATACTGTTCTGCCACAGGCCCAAAGCAACAGGGCCAAGCAAGAGTGGGCTGAAAACATTGAACTCTGAGCCAGAATAAATCACTTCTCCTTTTAATTTGATTACCTCAGGCACTTTATCACAGCAATAGCAAGCTGGCTGTCATAAAGTGAGGGATTGAATGATCCACACCTCCTGGTTCTTCTGGTCACCATCCTGATGCTATCTGGGGAACCCACAGAAGTCACCTCATTGCCATGAACTCAGGTATGCGTGAGAGAGCTCAGTATGCATAAAAAGGACTCTCTTATCCAAAGACAAAGACAAAGACTTCTCCTTCTGTCTGATAGGACAAGATGTCCTGGGCTTGCATTGTACACTGCCTGCCCTGGACTTGGCACCAGACATTTCTACAAGGGGCCGAAGTTTCCTTTAGTGGGAAATGATATTTAGGTACCATAATGTAGACACGAAGGATGCTTGTTGCTGCTGGGTTAGCTATTGTTTCCAGGCTTCTTACATGGACAGACAAGAAAATTTCTTATAAGATAAAATTTTTCATGTATTCAACTAATACTTTCAATTCAAATCCAGGACCAAAGTATTTTACTTAACCTCTTGCGTCTCCCAAGCTAAGAATCCAAGATTTTGATTTAGAATGTCATACGATTGTTCATTTTCTTTGTCCCTTGATACACATACAATAGTCTCAGGTGAACAATACCAACCAGCAATATGACTTTTGAAAACAATTTATAAAAATATTTTTGTTCTCTCCTCAGTTTAGGGTATATCCCACTAGGGACATCCTGCTCAATTGCTGTATTTAAAGTCACTTGATACAACTCCTTTCTGCCAACAACTGAACACACAGTCAGGCTAATTTTGTTTTATTTAGTTTTTACTGTCTAGGGATTGCTTTTTAAATTTATTTTTGTTTTATAACTATGTAAAATATCTCACAGTTCCAAATCAAATAAACACAACAAGCATATTCAAAGAGGCCCAGTTCGGATCCCTTTCCCTTCCATTATATTCTCTCCCATTCTTTATAGGTGAAAAATTTTAAATGTTTATGTGTGTATGTACTTTCCTATTTAAAAAACTATGCTTGTCTTATAATAAGAATTTCTAAACTACAGAATTTTTTATTTGTGCACTGCTGCAGCCCCCTCACCACCATCACCAGAGAAGGAAGAAGAAGGGAGGACAAGACTCCGATGTTCACAGCCCACTCGCCACATGCCGGGGACATTCCCAGTGTATCATACACTCACTGTCACTCTCAGATGCAGTACGACACCCCATTTTGTCAACAAGGAGGCGAGGTTGAGGCCAGGCTGGCAGGCTGTGGGGCCAGAACCGGGAGCGGACCAATCTGGGAACCGCGTCCATCCCTGCAGGTGAAGGCTGTCCAGGGTCCCCTCACAACCCAGACTCCAGCCTCGCGTTCCTGGCTCAGTGATGTACAGCTTCAAGGACTTCATGTTTGTCTGTTTACAAATGAAAAAAGATGAGTAACGCCAGCAGGGCCAGCCAGCCTGGCTGACAAGGGTCAGGACCGCCAGCCTGGAGACTTCCAGATGCAGGACCGGGAGGTGTGTCAGACAGGCCCACCTGTGAGGGTTATAGGGTCAGGGTCAGGGTTAGGGTCACAGTTAGGGTCAGGGTTAGGGGGTTAGGGTTAGGGTTAAGGATAGGGTTAGGGGGCAAGGGTTGGGGTTGGGGTTAGGGTCAGGCTTAGAGTTAGGGTTAGCAGATTAGGGTTGGGGCTAGGGTTAGGGTTAGGCTTAGGGTTAGGGCTAGTGTTAGGGGTACAGTTAAGGTTACGTTTAGGGGGTTAGGCCTAGGTTTGTGGTTGGGGTTGGGATCAGGGTTACGGTTGGGGTTAGGGTTAGGTTTGGAAGTAGGGCTCTACAGACACCCACAGTGGCTTGGGCATCTGACCACCACGTGATGTGATGGTGGGCAGCTCTGGGCCTGTTGGTGTCTGTTGGTGTCACACGCTCTACCCACTGGCCCCACAGCTGGTCTGGGCCACCTGCCGTGGTGCCCCTCTAGTGACCAGTCAGACTGGGCTGAGGAAAGTGGGGAAGCTCAGGGTCCCATGCAGCAAGTGGTGGGGAGCACGTTGAGGATGGGCCCCACCAGCCAGCAGTTCTCGGCGACCTCAGCCACAGGCCGCACCAGCAGGGAGAAGCAGCTGGGTGCAGTGCCATGGCAAGCCTTCCAGGGATGGTGCCCCACACCCGCCACCCCGCACCCCACTCCCTGAACCCCAGCCACCTGGGAAGGTGTGGTCCACTCGCAAGACAGCTCTGTGTTGCTGCAGGGAAGGGGCTGGGAGGATTACTGCTGTTTTCCCCTGCCTTTTCCGAGTTGATGGCTGAGGCCCTTATAAAAGTAGATTAAAAAGAAAAACTGTATTCAGTAAATTTTACCTGACTCAAGAGCCTTCATAAAGACATGTGGAGCCAAGAAACAGTTAACCCTGTGCATTCCGACACCCTGTGGATGAGCAGTGCAGAGTCACAGAAAAGTGGGATGGAGGAAGGGGTGTGACAGGATGGTGAAGGCTGGAAGTCACCCAGGCCAGAGGTCAGCTTCCCTGGAGACCCTGAGTGGTGGGAGAGGAGGATGCTCCCTTCCCCTGGACCGGAGGGCACCTGCTGCGTGAAGCCTTTATGGCTTTCTTCACACCCAAGGATGAGGGAAGGGCATGTGATCTCCTTCATCCTGCTGGCTTTCTTTTAGTCTGTGTTTGGCATATATAATATCCACATTCCCATGTAGATGTAAGATGTACACAGGACATCTTAACTCCTCTTTTCATCCCCTCTTCTCGCTTCCCTCCCACTCCTGCATCTCTTAATCCTGCTTCCATTTGAGAAAGATCTATCTCCCTACTTCTTATTGTCCTCTTTTTTTTTTTTTGCTCTTTGCATATCATTTGGGTTTCTTACAAAAGAAAGCCTGTGATATTTAACCTTCTGTGTCTAATTTATTTCACTTAACATTATGCTCACAAGATGCATCCACTTTCCAACAAATGACTCAAGTCTTTCTCCATGGCAGAGTAGTACTCTGTTGTGTATAAGTACCACATTCTCTTCATCCATTCGTCTAGGGATGGACACACAGGCTGCGTACAAGATCTGCCTATCATGAATTGTGCTATTATAAACACAGGTATGCACAGGTCCCTGTAATATGATGGTTTTAACTCTTTCAGGAAAATACCTAAAAAGGGAATAGCTGGTCAAATGAAATTTCTATTTTTAGTTTTTGAGGAATGTCCATATTGATTTCTGTAGTGGTTATACTAATTCACATTCCTACCAACAACACAGAAACATTTCTTTTTCCAAGCAGCCTCGAAAGTATTTGTTATTATTGGATTTCTGATGACAGCCATTCTTTCTGGAGTAAGATGGAATCTCAGTGTTGTTTTAATTTTCTTTTCTCTAATGGCCAGCAATGGTGAGCATTTCTTCATCTATTAGTTGGCCATTTGTACTTCTCAGAGGTGTCTATTCATTTCAATTGCCCATTTTTTGATTGAGCCTTTTATTTTGGAGTTTTGTTTTGTTTTGTTTGTTTTAGTTCCTTATATATTCTAGATAATAGTCCTCTATTTGAGACATGACTGGCAAATTTTTTTCCCATTTTAAAGGTTTTCTTTTCACTCTGCTGGTTGTTTCTTTTGCTGTGCAGAAACTTTTTAATTTGGTATGTTCCCACTTGTTGATTCTCCAAAATGCCTTGCCTATGCCTGTGACCTCAAGAGTTTTGCCTATTTTGTCTTCCAGGAGGTTCCGTTTTAACATTTAGCTCTCTGACTCATTTTGATTTTGGCTTAGTATATGCTGAGAGTGAGCATCTAGACTCACTCTTCTGCGAGTGGGTAGCCAGTTTTACCAGCACCACCAATTAAGGTCTTCACACTAGCGCATGATTTTGGCTCCTTTGGCACAGAGCAAATGGTTGACTGTGCCTGGGGTTGTCTCTGCGTCCTCTGTCCTGTGCCATGCTGTTTTTCAGAGGCCACATGTCGCATTTTGGGGTAGGGTGTCCTGACCCTCCTAAAAAGCGCCAGCAAAATCTGAGTCTGTGGAAATAATGATTGTAATAAAAGTGAGACTATGATGACTATTATCACTATGTACATCTAAAATGTACCATTAAAATAAAATTAAAAAATAAAAAAGTGAGAGGCCTGTGAAAATGCTGTCATAGATTTTTTAATGAAGATTAAAACTATAAATATCAAGATTGCAAACCTAAGATGAAGAACATTTGTTCTTTAGAAAAGAAAGAGAACAATTTTTACTTTTATATCCGGGAACTACAAGTGACCATTTCCAAAATCTATTGCGAAAAGCTACACATTTTCATCAGTCAAGAGAGAGAAAGGCTCGGCGTCACGCGAGGGTCCGGGAGAGACATCCGAAGCAAGTCAAGTCAGGAAGGTGTTCTATGCTACATCCGGGATCTGCGTCTCCGAACGCTGGATGTGTTAAGTCAGATTGGACAAACACTTTCAAAACAGAAGAGACTGCAAAGACCTCAAAAAGACAATTGCCTTCGCTTTCGTGCATATTGTCCTTCAAAGAGAGAATCTGACTTATTTTCTTAGTGCATGTTTCCCCTTCATAATCACATAATATGTATTAAGTTCTCACATATACATGCTCAATACTAGATATTTTTCTAGAACCCGTGAGGAATAAAACATACATTTCTCCTCCTATGAGTGGAGCTGTTCATAGGTATGTCTTTAATTCTCAGAAATGTTTTATCAGGATCTACTCTAAAAAATTCTCTAGCGCTTTTTCTAAAAGTGGGGCTACTAATACACAAACAGGTCCCTTCATAAGTCTGAGGATTCTAACAGTGAAAAAAATTCTAGTCATTGATCATGGGGTAGTTGCAAGAATATATAGATTCGTGAAAGTTAAATTCCTGTCATGACATACACATCTTATTTGGCTTCTCCAAGTCTTTAGAGTCCTTCTTCAAAGGGACTACATTTACAAATGATTATTTTACTTCTTTTAATATAATGTGAGGATTTTTTTTCTAAATCAAATGTTATTTTTGTCTTCTAGAATTAAGGAGCTAGGTTAATAGAACGATTTAACATTCAAGAATTAAATAAATGGCACACTCTCTTGGCAGGAGAGGACCTACTCAGCACAAAAAAGTGACAGGTACAGTCTAAGGATGGACTTTTTCATGGAAAAAGTAGCTTTAAACTTCGATGGGATAAGCCAGCTGTTATTATTCCTAGCAATGAAGGAATCCTGTATATGGTATCATTGACAAGAAGCACTTCGTTCAGTCATGTAGTCAATTATTCACTTGGTGAACAATTACTGTTGGCCTGCTCTGTGCCAGGCACCATGCAGGTGATGGTAATAGGATAACAGTAAGTGTAATTAGACATGGTCTTGCTCTTGCTGGTGATTAGTCTAGAGGGGGAGACACACAAAAACATGAAGGAATTACAAGGGCTACAGAGGAGAAGTGGAGTGAAAGGCTAAAATCAGGAGCATTGACTTAGTCCAGGAGGATAGAGAGGGCTTCTTTGGGCATATAGTGCTAGAGCTGAAGTACAAAATTAGAGTTACAAACTGTCATAGTGCAGAGGGAAGGAGAAGTAGGCCAGGAAAGGAAATAGGCGCAAAGGTCCCATGGCAAGCTTTCTGGAATGGAAAAGGCCATTGTGGTGGTGCAGAGAAAGGCTGTGGAAAAGGAAAAGTGCCCCTATGTCTATAGCCAGCATTCTTATTCTCCACAGGTGTCTTTGCTTGTTAATTCACCAAGAAACTGAAGTTATCAGATACAAACTCCTCCGTTTACACCCAACACCACCGCACTCATTTATAATTATACCTTCATGTCCCTTAAGTCTGTCTTCTTTTTCAGGGAATAACGGACCTCTCCTAGTTCAGAATGAACCAGCCCCCCAACCTCCGAGGCCCATGAACTTCCTACAGGGTTCCAGCCTACACTGATGTCTTGTGTCAGGAGACCTGAATGGATCCTGACTCTGCTCACCAACTATGGAACTGTAGACAGGTGATTCCTCAAGTCCAAAACCGAGATTTTCATCTGTAAAGTGGAAGTACGAATACTACAAAAGGTTGTTGTGAAGATTTAATATTGTATTATCTGCCAGAGACCAAATGCTCAGTAAAATGTCAACTGTTATTATCATCATTCTTAACCTCCTCCAGGACTCTGTCCCGTTAGTTATTCTTCTTTTTTTTGGACTACCAACTTCTCTAATCCCCAACAAGACAGAGGACAGAGTTTTAGAAAGAGCACAGGCTTTGGAGTTATTATCCTGTCAACTTGGGAATCAACGAGCCGCATGTTTAAATTACAGCTCCTCCACCTCCCTGATTTCAGGGCAATATTTCCCTCTTGCCGAGAAAGGAAATAGGCCCAACCTGCACAGCTGTCGTGAAAGTGAAGACAGTTTCTGGAAAAATGCTTGTGTACAAGTGAGACAAGTGTTACAGAGACACTTCCAGCCAAGAGACAGAGACTCTCCCAGTGAAGAGACGGTTAGCAGAGGTGGTGGCGATCACAGTGCTGATAACAGCAGGTTTACTTTCTTTTCTTCGTTCTCTCTAGGAAAAGTCTTCCTTCATTCTCAGCCTCGATTGAACAATTGCTCCACCTCTTCTCCTAGTGTCTTTGCTTGTTAATTCACCAAGTCCATGCCTATAAATATATTCATATCCTCTCTCCCTAACTCTCAGGTCCTATTCTCACTCCACCATAAAACTCCAGTGAATCTGTTTTTCCTCATTTTCAACCCACTGGAAACTCCACACTTGCTCTTCTGCCCTTGTCACCATTGATGCCTCCTTCTTACAATGGTTTTCTCCCTTGGATTCCCTTTCTCATTTTTGGACCCCTCTTGCTCTACCCATCCATTATATGCCAGGACTTTATCATCAGTCTGCTTTTCTTTACAGTCTGCACACTATTCCTGAGCATTCCTACATATGCCCATCTTTCTATGTGCTGCCAATATCCAAATATAATAATACATCTCTCCAGTTCTGCTCTCACTACTCAGAACTCTTCCAGTCTACTGGACATGAGTAATTGGATAAAACTAGGGCAAATGTAATATCTCTAAACATTACATTTTCCTCCTCTAACTCTAGCATACACACAGTACACATGCATGCACACATACACACACACACACACACACACACACACACACAGAGTCTTCTTCGATCCTTTCTTACATTCTGGTCTTCATGGGTAAAACCAATTGTAGTCATTTCGTCAACAAAAATCTATTGAATGCTACCAAGTATTTGCCCTCATCAAGCCAATAGTGAAAGCTAGAAACTCCAAGCATTCCACCTCTTTCTTCCCATTTGCAGGATCCAACTTCTGTAAGATCCTATACGCTGAAAACACTTATGTCCACTGATCCCTTTCTCTCTCTCCCTCGCCTACTGCTACTGAAATAGTTCAAAGTTCACTGCATTGCAACCACCTCCCAAATCATCCCCTGTCATGTCCTCCACTCCACTCCTCTTTCTACATTGCCACCAGAAAAGGCGTGAGCGTGTGATTTAGTCACTGTATTGCCTATTGAAACCCCCCCCCCCGACTGCTGCTTAGGAGACCCCATGGAATTGCTTTCAAAGTCATTTGCAATTGAAATCCAACCACATTTTGTTTTACTTCCCTACCTAGGAGTCTGAGTTGCTCTTTAGCATTGTGTGCTATAAGCTATGCCTGGTGATTTTTCCACACTACCCATGCAGTGGATTGAATATGTGTGTCT